>MU224666.1:2762174-2778576 GCA_018584345.1 Thuja plicata
GGTCATGTCAAGTCAGTCTGTTCAGTCTGAGTCTAGGTCTAAGTCTTTTATAGGTAGGAAATCTTTGCCAGGTTTCTCTTCCATTGCCTTTTTGTTCTAAGCCGGGTGGGATGTTTTCAAGGTCTCAATAATTGGGTAGGTTGTAGCACCCGATCTGGAAAAGATTATGATCTTTCAATTGATGATATTTTTAGCAGATGGAATGATGTTTGGGAGTCATAAGTTTCAGACATTCAAAAGAACTAAGAGAGATTCTTCATGTAGAGGAATCAGCATTGAATCATTCAGGTTTCTACTTCATATCACCGTGTGAACAATCCATTTGTGATAGAGAAATAAAGCTTGCAGTTGAATGCATCGAGCTAGGTGCAGGTTGAAGACTGATATGGATCGACCCTACAAGTCTTAACGATTCTAATGCAACAAACGACGAGCAATTTGGTTAAGAGATGAGCGAGAACGAGCTCGGCGGGATTTCAGAATTCATCTTCTCCATGGCGAAATTCTACCTTAGTTGGTAATTTTCCGCAAAGGCAAAAAAGAGGAAATTTGCCTTGTGCGGGTTTTTCCCTCCTTTGGCAATTTTCCGTAAAGGAGAATTTTATACTGCGCGGGTTTTCGCCCCTCTCGGGTGATTTTCCGCAAGCTTAGTCATAATAAGGTGGGCCCGATTTATTAAAAAAAAATAATATCATGCTGTTGTTTTAAGAGATCAAATAAAGCATGTGCTTTAAGTTAAGTAGCCCGTGCACTTAAGAATGACATGCGAAAAGACAGGTAAAGGAGAATTTCACACTTTGTGGGTTTCGCCCTCCTTTGGTGATTTTTCGCAAGGAAGGATTTTCACTCTTTGCGGGTTTCGCACCTCCCTCTACATTTTCCGCTGGAGAAGCATTTTTTTCATTTTCCGCTGGAGAAGCATTTTTTTTATTTTCTGCTGGAGAAGCACTTTTCTCATTTTCCGCCGGAGAAGCACTTTTCCAATTCTCCGCAATGGATAAGTACTGTTCTAATTTTCCACAATAGTGCTCATAGATGGTCCAAGCGAGAAATCCAAAATCAGGTGTGCTGCAGCCATTTGCGCATTCAGTTTACCAAAACCCGCAGTTTCATATCTTGCAGTGCAGAAAAATGATGTTTCAACTCCGTGGCCCAATGGATTCAGCTCGATAATGCTGGTTGAAGATGAAGAGTTTCAGATTCATAATGACTGTTCGAGTTCTCAGATTTGAAAAGTCTTTCTCTTTATATTCGGTCTCTTTGTATTCGAGGAAGAGGAAAGGTCATTGGCTCTGAGAAGCCTGATGTATTGTAAACTCTATAAATGCTGAAAATAATTCAGTATACAAGGTCAACAAACTTGTTAATGAAGCAGAAGTGATTCTATTTACAGAGGCTTTGTCTCATGTTTGTTGTCCCGTTGTAGTTGTTCATTTGCATTTGAATAGATAGAACGATTGTATGTGAAGCTGTAGTTTTCTACTAGATTCTATTTCATGTTAGTGGTTGTAGTGAGAGTGATTCCATTTACTTCTCATGTATAATTCTTCTCCTATTCATTTAGTAATTTAGGTGCATCAGAATAGAGAGTACAATTGGGTGTGGAACTGTAATTCCTGTTTGGATTCTATTCCATGTTATAAGTTGCAGCATAAGCAATTCTATTTTCTCTACATGTATGATTCTGCTCCTGTTCTCCTCTGTAGAATATGCATTTTTAGAATAGGTAGATTAGACTCAAATATAGATTAAACATTATCCTTGCCTGAATTGTTTGTGTCTACAAGCAATTTGGTTAAAACTTCTAAGAGATAATCTGATGATCAAAAGAAACAAATTCATTGCATATCAAACACAATCAGGGAGTTGTACCTATCAATTTAGAGGGCAGTGATAGATAACATACACTGACCCATTTGTTGGTAAACATCCTTTTGTTCTTTCACCTTGGGTGTATTGAAGAGTCAAAGATTATAAATCTTAAGGAAGGACAAACTGTTAACCAACAAAGGTCATAATACCTTTCTTAGATGATATCATTTTTGGTTACTAATCATGCTGTTGATATTCATGTTTTGTCACTAATGTCAACATATATCTCTATGGAGAAGACAAACTGACTACTTAACTGGAACGAGTGTGCAGACACTGTAAAAATGATCTAGAAGGATCGAAGTTGGATTTATGCAGAAGGTTGCGTCCTGAACTTAATCCTAAGGTCACTTGACTTTATGTTACATTATGTGGATGTTACAGTTCATTTGGTGAAGACTATTTTTTTGGAATGCAACTGTGATTCTGGACAGAGAAGGTCTCTGTGTTTTGGGTATATCTTACTGAGGAAGATGTTTCAGAACTTGTGAGCTTATTGATAGAGAGCCAACATATGATAGTGAAATGGGTTGAGGTAAATTTATGTTTGGGTATTGATGACATTAGCTATGGCGTGTGTTCTGGAGAAGACCTATTTCCTGGCTAACTTCAGACTTGTAACATGTGGAAATTAATTATGAGAGTGTATTACAGATCTGGAAGTATTTGTGATGAATTGTAAATGTTGTATACTTGTTATAAGTACCGTGTGTATCTTAGCAAGGGCTTATGTAATTATTTGTATGATGGGAAGCCTTAATTGGTTGACCTAGTTAATTATGTATTAGGAAAGCTTAACTGGCCGACCTAATGGGTTATTGTAAAAGGGTATATATGAGTGATCTTTTAATTTGTGAAAAACATGGTAGAGAAAGAGAAGAGTAGAGATTTGTGAATCTGTGAAGCTTTACTTCTGGATAGAGAGCAGTGTTGATACTTCATTGGAACTGATCAAGCAAAGATAGTTACTATCAGACAGTTCACTGGATTGTGTATTTGTTGTATACACTTGATGCGGATTGTAAATCCTTGAGGGTGAATTTAACCTTCTTTGGGAAGTGTGCCTTGGCAGTGAACCTACTATTTCCTTTGACTCCTAACAAGGTCTGTCTCCTAACAGGGACTTTGTATTGTAATGTTGTAACAAACTCCTAACAGGGCTAATATATTTTAACAGGGATACTATACTCTTAGTACATTATTTGTGGGTGTTAACTCCCACTGGGGTTTTACCTTTAACAGAATTTCCTCATCAACAAATCTTGTGTTATGGTGTTGTCTATTACTATGTTATTATTTGCATTTGCTGATATGGTTGATAAAGTTTAAATTTTAATAATCTATACTACAACTAATTCACCCCCCTCTTAGTTGTCTTGTGGACTGTTATTCCTAACAATTGGTATCAGAGCTACTGGTCCTTAGAGAGAAATTTTAACAGCTTGAGGTGATCCTAAAGATGAGTTACTACAGGAAGGATAGTGTGAAGTTTGATCCTGAAAACTTTGATAGTTGGCCGAACAAGATGAGAACACATTTGATGTGTCTAGGCCTTGACTACTAGATGATCATAAAGAAGAAATAAAAGTTAGCAACTGAGGATGAATTAGATAAGGCCAATGACGATTAGAAGAAGATATTTTCATGTAATATGATTGCAAGGGAATCCCTTATCCGCTCTCTATCAGAGGGAGAATTCACTGAAGTAAAGGACTTGGACTCTGCACATGAAATCTGGTCAAGACTGGAAGCACTATATGTTGGAGACAAATTTACAAAGCAAGCAAAGTTATAGAACGGGAAGACAAAGACAAAATCATTAAAGATGAGAGAAGATGAGAACATTAGAGCATATGCACAAATAATTACTGAGGTGGTGACTGGTATTAGGAACTCTGGAGGAACTTACAGTATAAGAAGTAATTGCAAAAATACTGAGATATTTGACATCTGCATATAGAACCAAGGTGCAGGCTATAGAGGAGATCATACCTTTGACACCAAACTTCACCAGAGAGATGTTGATTGGAAAACTAACTACATTTGGGGCCAAAGAACTGGGAGACACTTTACCTAAAGTTGAGTCAGCATTCAAGGAAACCGTGCACAAGAACAAGAAGACCTTAGTTGGAAATGCAAGCACAAGCAATAATGATCTGAGAGAAGAACTTGGAGCCCATGCTAATGAATGGGAAAAGATACAGGAAGAAGAAAGGAAGCTAGATGAAATTGTTGCACTGATTACCAGAAGAGAAAAGAAAGGTAAGTGTCAGGGATAACTTTAAGAAACCCCCCCTCCTGAAAAGTATAAAATTGTGGCAAATCACATTTTTTTGGAGGGAAAATTTTTAATATTGATGACAAATTGTGGTTCAAATTATGGATATTTGGTGGAAAATTTTTTAATACCGTATACCATTTTTATAAAAATATGGTGACAACAAATGATGTTAATAGGAAAATTATTAATTTAATTGGCGAAGCTGGAAAATTTTACTGATAAATTATGGCGAAATAATTTTCCAAATATTGTAATTAATTATTTGTCATGGTGAATGTATTTAAAAAATACATATAAAATTGTTGATTTAAGAGAGTAGTTGTATAGTTGGTATGGCGATTTAATAATTAGAAATAACTATTAAAGTTTCATTCTCCTAAGTTTTCATTCTCAAAGAATGACACGTGTGATGTTTTCAGTAAAGGAGTTATGTCACCACATTTCTTCTAAAATTCACCTTCCACCGTTCATCTCTCTTAATCCAATGGTTCTTATTTGATGTTGAAGTTGCATCGGGTCCCACCACTATGACATCACAGACTCACACGTCTGTTGGATTACAACATATCAATGACCAAAGGTGAATTTTGGGCCTATTGTTGGTCTTCATAATGTTTACGACAAACTCTCGGTGGAATTATGACACATGGTATGATTGGTCATACCAATAAGTCCACAATCAATCATACCACGTGTCATGATTCTGCAGAGAGTTTTCTGTAAAGATTATGAAGATCATCAATAGGCCTGAAATTCATCTTTGGCTGTTGATATGTTGTAATCCAATGGACGTGTGAGACTGTGAGTCTGTGAGTTGTGACAAGATTTATTAATTAATTTAAAAATTATAAACAACTATCGTATAGTTTTAAATTTAAGTAATAAAACCTATCAAATTTTTATATCAGACATATTTTGTCTTTTGCATAGCCATTTTCGGTAATATTAGAAAGAAATTTTAATTAATGGTGATGAGTAGATATGACATCAAGTAAAGTAATGACAATTAATTGTGGCTTAGATGGAGCCTTTCAATTTTCAATGACAGATAAGTGTGAACTGTGACATCATTATCTATTCATTACAAATTTACCTCGATAGAATAATGCCTTAAAGTTAAGACTTAAATGAAAACATCATGTCATTTAAGGACATTGTTTTCTGACCATTTGATTATCTTACATCAATGGTAAAGCTTCATTTCCTACCGCCATTACTTTGCATATTGTTTCTACAAAGTGGGCACACATTTCAAGTTTTTTTTATAATAAAGAATTGTTATGTCCACCTGTGTGACATTCAGCCTTCGTTATTCCAAAGAAAGAAAATGTCTTATCATAAGTGTCATTTCTAATTTCACCCACTGTTGCATTAAATATGAAAGATTTGGAGATTGTTGAAGGACAGTTACCATTTTACTTAAGAATTAATTAGATCTTTAGGGCAGAGATAATTTCAATTAGGGCTTATAAATAGATGATATATGCTCGTTAATTTACGATTGTCAAAGAAGACTTGGGAAATAGTCTGCGACTGCTCGATTCTCTTTGTTTTTTTGTCAAAAATTAGAATACTAATTAGTTTGATTTTCAATGGAAACTCCAATTTTTTTAAGATGCACTTCCTTGGAGGATCAGAAGGCCTTTTTGGGCCTGGTCACAGACCCAATCCTGGTGTCTGTAGCTATGGAGTTGGGAGCCTTCACCAAGGAGGCTATAAGGATGGTGTTGGGACATGAATTTATGGAGAATTAAAATAGGTATAGAGTTAACACCGACATTTCATCTTGGTTCATGGCATCTCTGTTGGACCTGGGTGGGGAAAAGGTGGAAATTCTCATGCTTCTGAGGAAATTTTTCAGAAAAGAGTACCTTGGTGATGATGTGAAAGTTGTCGTATTTGCAAAAATTGGGTTTGGTATTCCTTGGGCAAATGATTTGCCAAGGATTCTACAACTAGGAGAAATTGTGCCCAGGCAACCATTTATACTGAACCTTGATGTTGAGAAGCTCATGCGTCATCAAAAGTGGGCATAGATTGGGAGGGATTTCCTCCGGAAGTGGCACAACCTGGAGGATACCGAGGACTATCGATGGCTAGAAGAATTCTCCAAGATTATCCTCTCTTCAAATTTCTATACAGAAGGAAGGGAGCCTCAGCCGGATAGTCCCTAACTATATCTTTGTCCCTGTCCCTATCCTAGTTTCTACCGTGTCTCCCTCTAGTGGTAGCAGCTTACTAGGGTTTTTGCAATGATGTAAATTGTAATAATGTATGTTTAAAAGTAATATATGAAAATCTTTTAAGAAATTCAAAGTGCTTCTCTATTTTGTTTTTATTATAAGAATCGTTAATAGATATGGCCTATGGGTGTCATTGATTTTTAAATTTGTATTGAAATTTGCGTAATATAATATAAAATATTTGTGTTTCACTTTTGTTTCATGTAATAATTTAATGTTTCCAAACTTTATCATTTAATGGTGACTGGTTACTGGTTAAAATTTCATGGATAAGGTATTCTTGAATGCATGAATTCAAAGGGAGTTCAATATAGTTAATGCTTATATTGATTATTGTGTATTAAATTATTAATATTTTAAAATCATAACAAACGTTGGATTACGAGAGATGAACGTGAGACATGAGACAGGAGACGTGTAATATTCATTAAAATCTTTCTGAAAACGTGACATGTGAGACGTGTAATAATCATTAAAATCTTTCAGAAAATGTGACACATGAGACGTGTAATAATAATTAAAATATTTCAGAAAATGTGACACGTGAGACGTGTATTATTCATTTAATTTGTTACATTTAAGTTTTAACAAAAGTTTTTTACCATTTCCTTTTTAATAACCTATCGACTCGTAGGCTCGTAGCAGGAGAGAAAAAAAAACTGTTAAAATGTCACCGAAGATTTTGAGATTGTAATTTGTGAGAGCTTTAGCCATTCTAACTTCTATCTATCAAGATTTCAAAATATAATTTTGGGTAAGAAATATAGCCTGATGCATCGTGATTTTGTAATGTCAAAAATTATGTTTAACTTGATTTTGAAATTTTAATTCTTGCACAATGCATGTACAGTTAGGGTTTTCTTAAATTGGGGACATGGGGTTTTCTTAATTAGTTAGTTATTATCTGTGATTTTGTTAGTAAATATTTGTGATTCTATATTTTTTCATTCTTTCGAAGAACAATGGGGAAAGCAAAAACTCAAGGCCAAGGGCAAGCAGATGGGAAAATTTTAATAGACAGCAGAAAACTAGTAGAAATCCCTGGTTTCACTGATGAGTATCATGATGTTTATGATCTTTCTATCGACGGTCAAAGGAGAGTCATATCAATTAAACATAAATTGTGCAGTAAGGCAACTAGGCCAAAGAGGTCTGACTTTATAAAATTTAATCCAGCGATAGGTGCAAAAATGAATAAAGTTGCTTTGTGGGATGTAGGTTTGGGTTGCATGTTATTACCCAAAGTTTTTCCTTGCCCAGAAATTGTCTTGATTTGTGTAGAAAATTACGATGAAGAAACAAAAGCAATTGTGAATAAAAATAATCAGGAAGAAATTTTAGCAATAACCTATGAATAATTTATCAGTTTGCTAGACCTAGGGTTTGACCGACAAAACTGTAATGTCCATATTAAACTCGGATTGTTGGCAGACAAATATGAGGCAGTCGTGCCAAACATAAAAAATCATTTATAAAGGGTCTAATAGTTACAGAGACAAAGGATTCATTGGGTGAGAACCATAAGCCTCCTTATGATTTTAACATTTTTGTGCCATGGGTTCAAGATACTATATCCTCGCTAGCATTTTTCCTAGGAATGGAAAACAATAGGGAAGTAGGTGCCAATATTCTTCAATTGATTTGGGATATCCATTATGTCAATGAACCAGTAAGATATAATTTTGTTGTACACGTGGTTCAATCGATGCAAGAATAATTAGCATTGATTAAAATAGGAAATTCTAAGATATTTAGGTTCACAACCTACTTGTGCTATCTTCTTCTAGCCAAGCATGCTGCAATATTAATGAGCAATGACAACAAGTTTGAAATTCAGATGGGGACATGAATGACAGGTACTCTAATGATTCCAATAGGTACTCCAATATATAACTGGACACCTTAGATAAAGATATATGATAACAAAAGGAATTATAGTAATTTTGTAGATTTCTTTTTGGCGCCATTGTACAAAAAAATAACAAGCACTCCAATGCCCAGATTATCTACTTCATGTAGGGATTGCATCTAACTTGGAAGCACAATTTAATTGGCTAACTGATACTTAATGGAAGAATACACTGTGCTAAGGTTTTATGGATCAGAACTACAACCCCACAAACTTCCAATGCATGTGACAGATAGGGTGTTTGCAGTAGAATATGTACTACAACTTGAGAGCATAGATAGACTCTTCGTTGGCCAGTCGAAGAAGAGAATATTCCCTTCCTTACCTTTCTCAATTGGAGGGTTAACATTTGAGAGAAAGACATTCAAAGTGGCAATTTTTTTTTTAGAAATTTTTCAATTTGATTTAGAGTGGTACTGGAAGTATGATCCACTCAATGTCATTCAAACAATGCTTGTTGCTAATAAGAACTCTGCAAACTTATTTCAACATGAAAGTAAACCATTGCTAGAGAAGTTGAAAAATAAGGATAGTTAGGATAACGTTACAAAAGAGATGGAGAAAGTTTCCACTGAGGAAAAAAATTTATTTGAACAGTTGTCATCACAAATTATGACATCAATAAACTAGGGCATTGTATAGCCTATAATGTCCTACAATTTCTATGAAAAAGGTGCTCATCCATCAAACATAAAAATACCAAAGAAAATAGCAGAAGAGTATAAGGATAGAAAATGGACTCAAACAAAATTGAATGATTTTTGGAGTATGAGAAAGGATCTTGGTGAACCAAAGACCAGTGCAGATCTAGATGATATAGAGTTTAAAAAATTGTGGATTTTGGATCATCCTACCATGGCATATGACAACAGTTCTCCAGACAATCAGGATGATAATCCACCAATTGCATTTACTCTAGGTCACAATGGAGTTAGTGACTACCATAAACAAGTATATAGAAAAGGGGAAAATATTGTAGAAAAAATGGGTTATAAAGGTTGTGGTTTGGGTCCCACAGGAGATGGCATCTGGATTCCAATTGTCATAAAAAAAAATGATCATGGACCTGGTGCAGGCCTTGGGTTTGGAGAGGACACATTAGATTCATCAGGAACCAGTGTGCCCACAAGAACATCCATTGCCATGGGTGGGATTGGGGAATCTACTGCTACTGGTTCTGGTAGTGACAATTGTGCCAGTGGGATTGGGAAACTTATACAACAAGTTCCCTCTCTAAAGAGGCCTGTATAATCTACACAAAATCCCATAGAAGATGATAGTGTCAAGAAGCAAAATTTTTCCACGTCCACAACATGGAGGCTCAATCCTAAAGAACTGTTTGCACTTTTAAGTTCAGAAAATCCATCTATAAGTTTAAATCCTCAAACAACATTAGTTAGATCAATAGGCATTGCAAGCTCTACTTCACCTTTCAAATATTCAAATCCTTCTGCAACACTAGATTTTCATTTCAAAGATTTCTATAATAAATTTGCAAAAACAAGATCCAAGAATAAGGAAATAAAGAAGACATTGCAGAGTGGTGCCCTTACTGTAGTTGTAGAGGAACAACCTACATCCAGTAGGGTTTTTCCAACATATGACCCAAAAAGAGACATGATGTACTTCATGGTTGTTATTCCACCCAAAAAATATGGAAACCCATAAGAGAGTCAGATAGATCCATCTGAATTTCAAGTTAGCACTCTCCAAATAGATTTTTCCAATGTTAAAAATGTGGACAAAATCAATGTGTCAAATTCTACAAACCAAGTGGTCTACAGTGCACTGCTAAAGTTGGAAAGAGAGAAAAGTAAGATCGAGAAAAATATAGAAAAGTTACAGGCAGACATTGCCAATGAAAAGGCAAAGAGGAAATCTTCAGAGAAAAGTTTGAAAGAATTACAGAAAAAGATTAAAAATTTAACCTCTACATCAGCAAATACAGAGTAGGAACATGCAGAGGTAGTAGTAAAGGAACATAAGTAGGCAGAGTTGAAGGCACTGAGGGGGAAATTGGCATAAATTAGTAAAAAACTAGAGAAAGAAAGAGTCACTTCACAAAATCTATTTAAAACCATGGAGAGTAATGCTGCCTCCAATCGGGAAATGCAAAAGCAATTGGACTATCAGCTAGATAAAGCCAATCATTGGGAACACAAAGCAGTGGAAGAGAAAAATAATTGTGAAAAAATGGCAGAAGAACTAAAGAAGGCCAATAATAACATTCAAACTTTAACAAATACTAGTAATAATTTAATGAAGATTACTAAAGAACACATTTGGGGCCAAATATTGGGGATGTCTGATAGCTTGTTTGAGTGGTTTGAAATGCTTCAAAGTATGAGAGTATGTTATGTGAAGCTTCATAAGAACATTGAATAGAACATTGATGTTGTCAAGAAAGAAAACAAAGCAAAATATATTATGCAAAACTCTATAGTAAGAGTGATAGTTATCTATCAAATAAGGGAATTAGCACCCACCTTGATGACTCAGTAAAGGTATCAAGTATCATTCAAAAATGGGAGAAGCTATGGGAAGAACATGAAATGGATGACAAAGCTAAGAAGAAGATCTTAAAGATGGAACAAAGGAAAGTGAATTTGGAAAGTCTTGGTTTGCCTAAGGGATTTGATGCAAATAAGTTCATTGGAAGAGAAATTTACAAAAGAAGGTTGCAGGACAAAATAAATACTGATTTATGCTTTCTTCCTATAGACTTATCTCCTGATACATTCATGGATTTCATCAAACTAGTGAGAACTTTGAATGGAGTTTTAGAAGCAACATTTCTTTCAAGTCACACTTCCAAAAATGAATTGCTAATGAAGTTTCAGGAGTGTGACTATACTATGAACCAAATTTTTCTGCCATCAGAGGATGTTTGGACTGGCCTACAAAGATTGCTCTAAATTTTTAACTATAAATTGTAATGTATTGCAAATGAATACAAAACAATTTGTGCTCTATCTAATTTTCATGTTTTCCAATTTAATGTATGTTGAGTTACTCTATTTTATTCAGTTATTATTAGTTGATTTACTCTATAATATGCTATTGGAAATTTGGAATACAAAATGTCATTCAACAATTTCAAATTCAAATATGAATGATCATTGATGATGTGATAAAAAATACAGTAATGATATTCTTTGTTCTCAAATTTTAATGATGAAACATAATACATTCTTGCTTTTCTAAAATGAACATTGAATGATAGGATATAGTAGTTAATAATTTCAAAAAATACCTATTGATTGCTACTACTAATTTAGCATAAATTTTATAAATTTGCTAATTCATGTCTACATCGTCATCATCATCTAATTCTGGTATTCCAGTTCCTTCATTATTCTCTTCATTTTCATTTGTGTCTTCTTCACTCTGACCTCCACTTCTATGAATCCCACTCCCATCACCACCTGTACTTGTCCCACTCAGAGCCAGAGATTGGTTAATGGTGTTGACCAACCCTCTTCTTTTGCATCTTTTCTTCATAATTTCCATTGCTTTTTGATAAGGAAAAGTATTGACATCATATCTAGATGTGTAGACCCTCAAGCATGATTCCAAATTCTTGTCTAGTTTGTTTCTTATCTTTGATTTTAGGAAGCCCAAAGCACTGAAAAATCTCTCATCCTCCACCGAACCCAATATCATGGTTTGACATAGATCAACAAGCTTGAAGAACTTTGAAATTTCATCATGCAATATTGTGCTCTATTTTAGTTCTGTTCAAAGCCTTGTTTTCGAGCCCTCTGCATGTGGGTTATGCATTAATTGACATTGATGCTTCATAGTCCTTGCAAAAGTACATGATTGCTGTCTACGAAGACCTTCATCTAAAATTCCATTGATAGTCACTCCATTGAATTCTATAGATTTGAAAAATTCCTTTATCAAAGTCAAAAACCTATTATGATAATCTTCCTTAGAGTTTAAGTACCAATATTGAGGAAACACAATTGCCATTGCCTCAAGCAGTTGTTCATATGGGAATCAGGATCTTATTTTAGAGGAAACTTTATAGGCTATGTCCCTTGCATTAGCTGCTATAGACTCAAAGATCTTGGTAAACTCTTCCCTTGTAACTCTTGTAGCTCGCTTCTATGGGGCACTATAGTACATTGGTATCTAAAATCTCCTTACACAAACACATAAATCTCCATTTTCAACGATCTTTAAATAATTATCAGGATTGTCCAAATCTGTTAGTTTCCTCCAGTGATGAAATTTTTCATCGGATAAATTTGGGTCATTTCGATAAACATTATCGAGGACTTGGCATGACATTTTACGCAAAGTAGCATATTCTATAATATATATGGCTCTGTGCTTGAGTTTTTTCATAATAAACATCATTTCTTCTAGCACGGGAAGAAGAGATACTAAAGTAAAAAGTGTCTCTATATTTCTTAACCTCCAAAGCAGGTCGCCACATCTCTGATTTTCTGCATTGTCATGATTTTTGTACATAAGTCCAATCAAAGATTGATATTCAGAAAAAAATTGATGCGCTGACCCATCCAAAGAGATCCATCTAGTATCAACATCTTTTAGAAGCTTGTTTCCATTGGTAATTCCATCAGCAAAGTGCTGAAATTCCCTAAAATGTTTGGGACTTCAACAAAAATACAAGTACAACTCTCTTACTAAATCTTCAACCTTGTTTACTAAAGGAAACTTCTTCACAACTCTAAAAGAAAGATTCATCCTGTGGGCCATACAGTGAATGCCAACAACATATGGTGAACAAGAAGTATGCATCTTTTTGCAAAGACCATTCCTTTGAACTTGCATTACTGAAGCTCCATTCGCTCCAACACATATCAACTTCTTCGCTATTGTCAATTCATCCATAGATCCATATTCAATTAAATGGCTCTTTACTAATTGAAATAAAGCTTTCGATGTCGCATTGTCCCCTAATTTTGCAATAGTTAGTAGATGTGGTTGGTGGACATTATTCTGTATATTATAAACATGCATGCATACCCATGACATATTATCTATTGTCGTAACTTTGTCTAAGGACAATGAAATAAAGGTTGACTCTTTTATTTTTCTCTGTACATCCTCTATTTCAACCTGGGCAATACAACTTTCCCATTCCCATCCACTGTTTATTGACCAATGAGTGATAGGATAGTTAGGAACTTTTAGAAAGTGTAACAAACCACTCATTTCTGGATAGTCTGTCATTGGACACCCTCTGCACAAAATATGGAAAACATTACTTAATTGAACAAATTTTCCACGTTCTTCTACTTCACTTGCTTTTGAAAACATAGCATTAATAGAACCTTGAACTTCACCAAGCTTCGTCTTAAATTTCTGAAACAAATAATATTCCTCAGTATGCCTTTGATGTTGACATTGCTCCTTTTTTATATCTTACCACTTTTATTTCCTTTCCATATACAGTTGAGGTTTCATAAACCTTACCAACATGTTTCTCTATGGTGTCCAATTTAAGCTGCAACCAAATTTCTTTTTTATACTTCCAACTACAAATCATACATCTGCATTCTACTGGTGGCTCACCTATAATTGGATTTTCCACGGGTTCAATGAATGGATACTTTTCCACCCAATCAAATTTAAATCTCTTGGACATCTCCCATTGACGATCAATTTTTCCTTTTGATTTTCCTCTCCCTTTAGTGTTACTGTTAATTGAAACATCATCCTCACCGAAGTCAATAGATTCAACTTGGTACTGGTTATTTACTTGAAATTCATCTTCAAGGTCATCTTCATGAGAGATATCAGGTTCCACAACTTTGTCACCAGATTTATTAGGTTCCCCAATTTTTTGAATAGACTCATGTGTAAGTTGATAACCTCAAAGTTGTATAGGTTCCTCTGATGATGTACCTTCCTCACTTTGACCAACACCATTGTGTCTGCCCCTACCAAAGTATGAAGATATTTTTCTGCATTTCGTTGGCCTCTCTTGGACATCTCCAGATTCTCCACCTTCAATAGTCTTGTTCCTGTTTAACTTTGACTGTGACATCTCCAAAAAATTAAGGCTGCAATAAAATTTTACTTGAATAATTATAAGATACTAAGGACTCGTAGTCTTTTCGGTTCACTACCGATCACAATTGTTAGCTCAGAATAAACTAATTTTTTGTACTCCTAAATCTCTTGAAACTATCCTTATATACAAATGCTTATTTTGAATTTTGGCAAAGGGGACGACATTTGCATATGATAAAAACTAATATTTGGTGAACCCCGCGTAATTTCAAGTAATTGACTAGGAAAATAGGGTGGGAATTTGGGACACGGTGAATTATGATGCATGGCGAATTGGGTCCTAGTGCAAATAAAATTTTAACTTGGGATAATGGGCCTTTGGAAAATGGCGATCCTTGATAAATACTACTTCCTTAATCTGTGGTGAATAATAGTAAATATATAATAGATAAATGGGCGAAAAACCCCACTACTGTAGTGAAATTACATGCAAATAGTGGTGAACAACCTGACCAATATACATGTTTTTTATAAAATCTGGGTGAACTGGTCAAATAGTACACTACGCATTTTTTTTGCCAAATTCTATATGCCCGACGGGACATATTCACCAATTGGCAAATAATCGCCACTAAAACAATCCCTGATAAGGGTAAGTTTGAAGGAAAATTACCTTTGAAATGTTTTTCATGTAATAATATTAGTCATTTTGCATCTAGATGTCCTACAAGAATTCCAAAGCACAAACCTAAGTTTTTTAAGTCTAAGTTCTCAAAGGATAAGGAATTATATTATGCTAGTGAAGGAATATCTGATGATGAGGATGATAACTTTGATGGAATTGGATTCATTGCTATTAAGGATGATGAACCTATGCATGAGGAAAAAGCATTAGTATCTCGAGTTGAAAAAAAATCTAAATGGGTCATAGATAGTGGTTGTTCACATCATATGACTGGAGATAAAAAAAAATTTGTGAGTCTGAAGAAGAATGATGGTGGTGTTGTTAGATTTGGTGACAATACTCCTAAACTTATTATTGGGATTGGATCTATCTCATTGGATGGTAAGAATAACACTGAAAATGTACTACTTGTTGATGGACTCAAGCATAATTTGTTGAGTGTTGGACAACTAGTGGACAAGGGTTATCAACTGAACTTCATGAATGGGAAATGTTCTATCAAGAGTAAAATAGGAGACTTGATAGAATCTGGTACTAAATGCATAGGTAATGTATTTGAACTAAACACATCTGAAGCTACTTGTTTTATTGCAAAGATTGATGACAGCTGGTTATGGCATAAAAGATTTTGTTATGTTAATTTTGACAACATTGTGAAGGCAAGTATGACAAAAGCAGTAAGAGATATACCTAAAATTGTTAAGCCATCTAATACTATGTGTAGAGAATGTGTTATGGGGAAACATACTAGAAGAATTTTCAAGAGCAAAGCCTATTCAACAAAAGGGAAGTTGGATCTGGTGCATATAGATCTATGTGGCCCTACAAGAACAAGATCATACTACGGTGAAAGGTATTTTATACTCTTTATTGATGACTTTTCTAGAATGATGTGGGTTACATATTTGAGAGAGAAATATGACGCATTTGACAAATTCAAGTTGTTCAAAGAAAAAGTTGAGAATGAATTTGGTTTAAAGATGAAATGTTTGAGATCAGACAGAGGAGGATAATTTACATCAGAACTGTTTAACATATATCGTGAAGAAAATGGAATACATAGACAGACTTCAACTCTTAGA
The DNA here is from genome assembly GCA_018584345.1 of Thuja plicata. Lineage (NCBI taxonomy): Eukaryota > Viridiplantae > Streptophyta > Pinopsida > Cupressales > Cupressaceae > Thuja > Thuja plicata. The sequence goes on from MU224666.1 coordinate 2,778,235, forward strand.
ACTCCACAATAGAATGGGATAGCAGAGCGAAGAAACAAAACTATATTAGATGCTGCTAGGACAATGTTGTTGGAAGGAAATGTATCACATATTCATTGGAGAGAAGCAGTTGGCACTGCTATGTACACACTAAATAGAATTTAGATTAGAGAAGGTACAAATAAAACCCCTTATGAATTATGGTTTGATCATACACCCACTGTGAAATATTTCACAATATTTGGTAGTAAATGCTATATCAAGAGAGATGATGAGATAGGAAAGTTTGATGCTAGAAGTGATGAAGGAATCTTTCTTGGTTATTCTACTAAGAGTAAAGCATATAAATGTTTCAATTTGAGA
>MU224666.1:2778697-2799549 GCA_018584345.1 Thuja plicata
ACTGAGACATTGAAGACTCCAAGGTATGTCAAGAAAAACCATCCTGAAGATCAAATTATTGGTGATGCAAGCAAAGGCATGATGACTAGATCTAAAGTTAGAGATGAGATCTGTTTGATTTCTCAAGATGAACCCAAGACTATTGATGAAGCATGTAAAGATGAATCTTGGACTAAAGCCATGTAAGAAGAAATAGAGTAGATAAAGAAGAAAAATACTTGGGATTTGGTTCCGAGACCTAAAAAAAAAAATGTGATTGGAACTAAGTGGGTTTTTCATAAAAAAAATGGATGAGGAAGACATAGTGGTAAGAAAAAAGGCTAGACTGGTATGTAAAGGCTACTCACAAAAAGAAGGCATAGACTATGAAGAAACATTCGCACCTATTGCTAGACTAGAAGCTATGAGACTATTACTTGCTTATGCTGCACATAAAGAATTCAAAGTGTATCAGATGGATGTGAAATATACATTCTTGAATGGTGACCTAGAAGAAGAAGTGTACATTGAGCAACCTGATGGTTTTCCTTTGACAGATGATGAAAACATGGTTTGCAGACTGAAGAAGGCACTGTATAGACTAAAACAAGCATCGAGGGCATGGTATGCGATACTAGATAAACATTTACTTCATCTTGGTTTCAGAAAAGGTAATGTAGACAGTAATTTGTATTTAAGAACTGATGAAGATGGAATCTTAATTATAGAAGTTTTTGTTGATGATATCCTTTTTGGAGGAAATGATAAAATGAGTAAGAAGTTTTCTAAAGAAATGGAGAATGAGTTTGAGATGTCAATGATTGGTGAGATGGATTTTTTTCTTGGTTTACAAATTAATCAAATTAAAAATAGCATATTTATATCTCAGAAAAAGTACCTTAAGGAAATGTTATAGAAATTTGGAATGGAAGATTGTAAACCTGTTGGTACACCCATGATAACAGGGAACAAACTAACTAAAAGTGATGAGACTCAAAGTGTTGGGCAGACTAAGTATAGGTCAATGATTGGAGGTATACAATATTTGACACACACTAGACCAGATATTACCAATGAAGTTGGAATTGTGGCTAGATATCAGGGAGATCCTAAAGAAACACACTTTGCTACTGTGAAAAGAATTTTCAGATATCTGAAAGGAACAGTAGAGTATGGATTATGGTATGAAAAATATGATGATTTTATTTTGCAGGCTTTTACTGATGCTGATTGGGAAGGTATTGTGGATGAAAGAAAGAGCACAAGTGATGGTGCATTTTTCCTTGGGAAGAGATTGGTTTCCTGGTTAAGAAAGAAGCAGAATTGTATTGCTCAATCTACTGCTAAATCAGAATATGTAGCTTCTGCAATTAATTGCACACAAGTTTTTTTGATGAAACAAATGCTGGAAGATATTGGAATAATTTTCAAGGAGCCAATGGTTATTCATTGTGATAACACAAGTATAGTAAACATGTCAAAGAATTGTGTAATGCACTCAAAGACTAAACATAATTCTATCAAGTATCATTTCTTGAGGGAGAAGGTAGCTGCTAAGGAGATTAAACTAGAGTACATAAGCACAAAGGAATAGATAAGAGAAATATTTAATAAAACTTTGCCAAAAGATGATTTTGAATACCTTAAAGGCATGCTTGGGGTGATGGCCCCTTCCAGTGGTAATTAAAATAATGCAGCTATGCATCATTCCAGTGGATCTCAGAGCTATATTATTCTCTGGACTTGATGTATGGATCTACTCCTTAGGGGGAGTGATCATAGGAGAACACTATGGACCACATTTGGGTGATCTTGCACCTAATCAAACATGAATATTTGAAAAATCTACTAAAGACTACAGATGAGTTATGACACCCTTTGCCATTGATGCCAAAGGGGGAAGGAATAAATGAGAAAATACCTACTATTTTGGAAATTTATGTTGAGGATATTGAGAAGATTGTATTGAGAGAGAGTACTTTTGGGTTGATGCATATGTATCTTCCCATATGTTTGCATCAATGCCAAAGGGGGAAATTGTTGGATGATATCAGTTTTGGTTACTGATCATGCTGTTGATATTCATGTTTTGTCTGATGTCAACATATATTTCTATGGAGAAGACTGACTGACTACTTAACTGGAGTGAGTGTAAAAACACTGCACAGATGATTCAAAATGATTGAAGTTGGATTTATGTAGAAGGATGTGTCCTAACCTTACTCCTAAGGTCGCTTGACTTTATGTTACATTATGTGGATGTTACAGTTCATTTGGTGAAGACTATTTTTCTGGACTGCAACTGTGATTCTGGACAGAGAAGGTCTTTGTGTTTCAGGTATATCTTACTAAGGAATATGTTTCCAAACTTGTGAGATTATTGATAGAGAGATGACATATGATAGTGAAATGGGTTCATTTCAATTTCTATTTGGGTATTGATGACATCAGTTGTGGCATGTGTTCTGGAGAAGACCTATTTCCTAGCTGACTTCAGACTTGTAATGTTAGGAAATTAATTATGAGAGTGGATTGCAGATCTGGAAGTATTTGTGATGAATTTTAAATGTTGTATACTTGTTATAGGTACCGTGTGTATCTTAGCAAGGGCTTATGTAATTATTTGTATGATGGGAAGCCTTAATTAGCCGACCTAGTTAATTATGTATTAGGAAAGCTTAACTGGCCGACCTAATGGGTTATTGTAAAAGGGTATATATGAGTGATATTTTCAATTGTGAAAAGTGTGGTAGAGAAAGAGAAGAGTAGAGATTTGTGAAGCTATGAAGCTTGACTGCTGGATAGAGAGAAGTTTTGATGCTTCATTAGAACTGATCAAGCAAAGATAGTTTCTATCAGACGGTTCACTGGAATGTGTATTTTCTTTATACACTTGATGTGGAATGTAAATCATTGAGGGTGGCTTTAACCTTATTTGGGTAGTGTGCCTTGGTAGTGAGCCTACTATTTCCTTTGACTCCTAACAGGTTTTGTCTCCTAATAGGGACTGTGTACTGTAATGTTGTAACAAACTCCTAACAGGGCTAATATCTTTTAACAGGGATACTATACTCCCAGTACATTATTTTTGGGTGTTAATTCCCACCGGGGTTTTACTTTTAATATGGTTTCCTCATCAAAAAATCTTGTGTTATGATGTTGTCTATTACTATGTTATTATTTACATTTGTTGATATGGTTAATAAAGTTTAAAGTTTAATAATCTATACTACAACTGATTCACCCCCCCTCTCAGTTGTCTTGTGGACTATTATTCCTAACAACATTTCTGATCAATGTTTCCCTTCAATACCTTTTCTCCACTTCTTTCTTCTTAGTGATGTTGTTGCTTCTCTATTTCTTGGTGTCCAAAGAAATATTATCTTTGTTCTTTAGCTTGTTTGATTAGGTGTGTATGAAGACTTCTATCTTCACCAGTATTCTCTTCAACATCTTCTCTATTTACCCTCTCTAATTCATAATAAATTAGCTTGTCTCTCTTATAGAAATGATTTCACCATTTCTAGGTCTTTATCTTTCTTGTTCTTGATGTGATCCAAAAATCTCACATTTCTTTCTTTAAAACTTGCTTTAGTTTTATCCCATAGATTTCTCCTTGACAACTAGAATAAAACTAGCTTAAAAAATATAGCTTATCTCTACCTTTTAACTTGTCAATGAAAAAAATGTGATCAGCCAGGTAACTCTATATCTAGCTCTTGCTAGCTAAGTCTTTTGTCATTTCTAAACTTCAATTCTTACCGATGTTTAACTCTTTGTTTTCTCGGTCTTGACTTCAGTTTTCCTCGGGCATCTCTGTCTGTCAGGGTTGTCTGTCTGTCGGGAAACACTATGACTTTCATTTCTTCTTGAGTATCTCTTAGGTTCTGCTCGGTAATGCTTTCTCAGGTTTCTTTCTCGGGTATCACTGTGACTCTTCTCTTGGGGTTCTCTATCTATTGGTGTGCACTGTTCATCAATGTTTGTTGTCACTTGGTGTATACTGAACTTTTATGCATTACTGATAACATGACCTTTATCTTTTTGGTTCTTTGAAGTCTTTGACACTATGTATACAACCAATAAAATTATATCATGTTGACATCAATGACAATACAATACATTAACTGATTTAAAGTCTTGCATAACTTTCTATAGCTTGGTGATCACTAACTTAACATCTTCAAACATTTAATGAGTTATAGTTCATCAATATCTCCCTTTGGCATTGATGGCAACATACTATATTACTACTAATACAATATGAAATATATATCAATTGTAGTTTCATCAATATCTACCAAAATTATTGTTCTATAACCAATACAAATGTATGGCTCTTGGTAAGCTCTTCTAGCTTATATTTGATTCTTGCAGAGTACTTTCTTCATTCTTCATTTCCTTCACTGGATAGATGTAGCAACTTATGATTTTTTCTCTCCATTTTTTTTAGAATCTTCTCTTGTCTGATGTTTTCTCTCCCTTTGACTGTTCCTCTCCTTGATGGATATCTCTTTTTCCTTTGACAACAATAGAAATACTCTCTCCCTTTAAGTCATATCTCCCTTTGGATGATTATGATGGATATTTCATATGGACATATAATCTCTCAAGTCATCTCTCCCTTTGACAATAATGCCAAAATATATCCTTTCTCCTTTTTATAATATACTCCTTGAATTTCCCTTTCCATTAGCAATATAATAACTCTAGTTTTTGGTGTAGATAAGTACCTCTCTGTGTACTGATATATCTTTTCGGTCCATCTCTTTGCTTTCATCAACATGAATGATCTTAAGATTATGTGTAGGCTGATGCAGCCTCCTAGTAAACTTAGTGACCAATGGACAAGGGTTAGACCCCTATTCTCTTTCTCAGGTACTCAAATGTATCTTTAGGAAATGGCTTTGTGAATATTTCTGCTTATTGTTCCTTGGATTGAACATATTCTAGTATCACCTCTTTCTCTTGCACTTTTCTCTTAAGTAATGATACTTTATAGTAATATGCTTAGTCTTAGCATGCATGGATGGGTTCTTTGATATGTTTATTACCCTAGTATTGTCACAATAGATAATCACTGGTTCAAGAATTTTTATATTCATACCTTCTAGTAATAATTTGATCCATGCAATGTTAGAGTAGTTTGCAACAACAACCACATAATCTTCTTCTGTAGTAGATTGTGAGATGCATCCTTTCTTCTTACTTATCCATGTGACAATTCTGGCACCCATATAGAATGCTCCTCCTATTGTGCTCTTTTTGTCATCTAAGTTTCCAACCCAATCAACATCTGTATAGACTTGAAGCTCAAATTTGCCTTCTCTTTTATACCATAAGCCATAGTTTTTAGTGTTCTTTGGATATCTCATAATTCTTTTGACATTAGTCATATGCAATTCCTTGGGTATAATAGAGAATCTTACAACTATTCCAACTGCATGTGCTATATATGGTCTAGTATGAACAACATGCATGAGTTTTCCAATCATAGATCTATATAGGGTCTGATTTACCTCGGTTGACTTGTCTTCCTTTGTCAACTTGCATCTGGTTTCCATAGGTATTCTAACTGGTTTGGAATATTCCATCTTGAATATCTTCAGCACTTCCTTGATGTAATTGGATTGTGTGATATAGATGTCCACATCCTATTGAAGAATCTTTAGACCAAGAAAGAATTTGATCTCCCCAAACATTGACATCTCAAAATATTTTCTCATTTCATTTGCAAATGATTTACATAACATATCATTGTCTCCAAATATGATATCATCAATGGATATTTCAGCAATCAAAATGTTATCATCGATATGTTCTTTTAAATACAGATTATTGTTTTGACTTGTTCTTACAAATCCAATGCTTATGAGATAGGAGTGAAGTCTTTTGTACCATGCTCTAGGTGCTTGTTTTAATCCATACAAAAATTTGTGTAGTCTAAAAACCATGTTTCTCTTGTTAGGATCAGCAAACCCTTCCGGTTGTTCAATGTATACCTCTTCTTCTAGTATTCCATTTAGGAATGCAAATTTGACATCCATTTGGTATACCTTGATTCCTTTGAATGCATCATAAGAAAGTGGAATTATTACTCCTTCTAGTCAAGAAATGGGTGCAAAGGTTTCTCCATAGTCAATACCTTCTTCTTGTGCATACCCCTTGCATACTAATCTTTCTTTGTTCCTTGTGACTTCTCCATTCTCATTCAGCTTGTTTCTGAATATCCATTTGGTACCAATGACATTATTGTCATCTGGTCTAGGTACTAATTTCCATGTCCTATCCTTCTCAATTTGTTCTATCTCTTCATTCATAACACTGACCCATTCTTCATTTTCAAGTGCAGTATTAATAGATTTAGGCTCAAAATCACAAATTAAACATCTAGTGTTTAGTGACTTACTTCTTGTTCTCATTCAAGCCTTTTTTTCTTCAATGATCTGGTTTTGTGGATGGTGTCTTCTGACATACTTGCAAAGTATTGGTTCAACTCTTTGTTCATGAGTTTGATCATCTTCTTGAACTTCATTTTGATCTCCATCGCTTGGAACATCATTTTGAGCAATTTCCAAATTTTTGGTGTTTGCAGCCTGATGCTCGAGTGTATTGTTCTGTCGCTCAGGAGCGGTACACTATTGCATAGGTAGAGTGTCAGGTTCTTCACTATATACAAACTTGTTGTAGTATTCTAGTTCTTTCCTTCTTTCCTTGTCATTTTTCTCTGCAAATTCATTTACTCTGACATTTTCACTTTCAATTATTTTGTTAGAGGATTTGTTAAGACATTTATAATCCTTTATTTTGGTAGAATACCCTACAATATTCCTTCTTCACCTTTGGAATCAAGCTTTCCATTTCTATCATCTTTCAAAATATAGCATTGACTTCCAAAAATTATGAAGTAACTTACATTGGGTGTGTATCCGTACCATAGCTCATAGGGTGTCTTATTGGTGTCTTTCTTTAATTGAACTATGTTCAACGTGTAGACAACAGTACTGACAATTTCCCTCTAGAATGTTTGAGTCATGCCATTCTCAATCATTAGTGTTCTGGCACAATCAACAAGGGATATGTTCCTTCTTTTAGCAATCCCATTTTTTTGTGGCATTCTTGCTGCAAAAACATGTCTTTGAATTCCATGCTCATTAAAAAATTTAGTGAATTCATCATAAATAAATTCCCCTCCTCTATTTGATACTAAGCATTTCAATTCCTTACCACTTTATTTTTCTACAATAGATTTATACCATTTAAACATCTTGAATGCTTTAGATTTTTCTTTTAAGAACATAACTATCATCATTCTAGAATAATCATCAACAAAGTAACTATCACTATAGTAAGTCTTTGTTCTCATTGGTCCACATAGGTCAATATGGACTAATTCTAGAATGACATTAGACGTGTAGGTCTTGCTCTTGAAACTAGACTTTGTCATTTTACCTTTTTGACAATTCTTACACATGACATGGTTGGGCTTTGACATTCTTGGTAAGCCTCTGACTTTCCTTTTATTTCTTATCCTAACCATGTTGTCAAAATTCACATGACATAACCTTTTATGCCACAACCATATGTCTTCATTTCTAGCCATTAAATAAATGGTGTTAATATCATCAAGATAGAATAGGTTACCTTTTGTCTGTTCACCAGTTCTGATCAACCTTCCTGATTCATTGAAGATCTTTTCCTTTTTGATCTCAAATACAACTTGGTGACCTATGTTATTCAGCCGTGAAACACTTAATAAATTATAGTTAAGTCCTTTTACCTAGTATGCATTTTCACATCTGATTAGATTAGTCAACATTATGGTTCCTTTACCTTCAACCAGAAAAGGTGAGTCATTACCCATTCTTGCTAATCCACCATTATAATACTCAAAATTTTCAAAATTTTCCTTATCTCCAGTCATGAGATGAGTATAGCCAGTATCAATAATCCAGACATCATTTTTACTAACCTTAGATATGAGTGTAGTCTCAACATACCTTTCCTCTTTGTTTGAATCATCTTTCATAGCAATAAATACCACCTCAATATCTTCATGAGATTCGGTGTCAGTATTTTCATCCTTGTTCTCATCCGGGTAAAAAGCTTTCTTTCCTTTGTCCTTTTAGTCTCGGTTGTCTCTTCTATCATATTGTCGGTTGCTTCAGTAATCTTTGTCATCACTTTTGTCAAACTTTTTTTCATATGATCTGTCACTATTTTTGTCTTCTTTTCTTTTGTTAGGACATCTAGCAGCAAAGTGTCCTATCTCTTTAAAATTAAAACATACAAGTGGTAATTTACCTTTGTATCTACCTTTTCCTCTCTGAAATCTGCTAGTCATTAGTGCTTCATTCTCATCAAGCTCTTGGTCATCACTATCGCTTTCACTATCATTTCTCATAGTGTGTTTATGACTTGACTTACTTATTTTCAAAGAATATTTGAATGCAGACTCAATAGATGGTAAGACACTATTATCAAATTTATTCATCTCAAATGAAATAAGTCTACCAACCAAGCTGTCTAGAGTGACATTCTTATTTTCTACTGCTCTCATTTCTTGTATAGCAGACACTCTAATAGCATAAACATGCAGTAAGGTTCTAAGGATTTTACTTACAACTATTTCTTCTTCAAGTACAACTCCAACTCGTTGGATAGCATTGACAACCTCTTTGATTATGCAACTATACTGAGTGATGTTTTCTCCTTCTTTCATTATTAGGTCATCAAACCTCCCTCTTAGGCTTTTTTCCTTAGCTCTTAGCACATTTACATCTCCTCCATGTACTAGCTTCAATTTGTCCCACATTTTATTTGCAGAGGTGCATGTTTTGACATCTTCAAATTCAACATCGAATAGTGAAGCATCAATTTCTATCATCATAGAATTGTGTTCACGCTTTTCTCTCAATTGATCAAGTGTGTGAGGTCTAGTAGGCAACACATATTTAGTATCCAAGTATTGAGTAACATCATTTCCAATACCTGATAGGTGGAGTCTTATCCTGCTTTTCCATGATGCAAAGTTGTCTTTGTTCAAATTAGGCACATCCTTTTTTCTCATCTTGTGATATTTTTATTAGGTCTTGAAACCTTCCTTTCTAAAAACATAAGCTCTGATACCAATTGTTAGGATAACCGAGAGGGGGGGTGAATTAGTGGCCTAAAAAATTAATCCAAAACTTTATACCACATATATAAACCTATAGTTATCTTCAGTCCTACAAGATGTATGCCTTTAAATAATCTTATCAAATAACTACTGCTTGGAGTTCACTGTTTATCCTTATTCTTAAGCTTTACCAATTAGTAGTTTAGTCTTTACTGAAATACAGTAAATAACTTAGTGTTTACCGATAATCCTATTAGTGCTCAAATCAACAAATTGGATTTCCTATGGACTTGCTGATCATATGCTAGGAAACCCAAGTGATTTGGCCAACTAACAAGATTCAACCAAGGAAAGTTTGAACCCTCTACAATTGTGGCTCTACAGAACCAAGGCTCGTAGGCCTATACCTTAACCTTATCCTTCAAGTCTTAAGGATTTTTATAGTAGATAGAATACACCTCAAACCATCTCACTCCCAAGTATGGAAAGGCACTTGAAAGAAATCTAACTGAAAGCAATATATCATGAACTGTAAACTGAAACACTTTAAGTAACTGAAAGAATGTTTAGTAAATGTGTATGTAAATTGAAATGAATAGATAGATAAGATATCACAAAACTATAAACAATGAACTGAATAACTATAATCTAAATAATGATTAGAGAATTGCTTATTCTATCATGGGCAATAGAGTCAAGATCATTCCAATCTTATGTTCAACCTCAAAGAGAGTTTTACAAGAAAAATTATCACTTCAAAGATGTTATGAAATGAACATGCAACATTGAAACAAGTTCAGAGCTATTTCAAAAGGAAATTAATTCTCAAATGAAAGACCAATTACTTGAGGCCTCAATCAACATAAATTAACCATGCAAAATGAGAAAAACCAATTGATAATAAAGACTATGAACCGGATCAGGAAGAATGTAAATCAAACTGTCACTTTGAAGAATTTCTATTGATTTATCTGAGTGACTAATTATAAAATGATAATGAAACTATTACACATGTGAAAGAAAAAGGACTTATCTTTATTGATTTTGAAAAAAATAGTACATCCAGGTCCATGTTCCACTTGTTGATTAAAAACTATCCATACATATGAAATAGTATTATATTATATTATCTTGTCTCTTTACATTTTACATTATGTATATATATGTGTGTTTGATTAGCTTTCACACCTCTTTAGGGTGAAAAGACACAACCCTTATTACAAATTATTTTGAAAAAACAATAAATTAACTAAAAGATAAATACCTAACTTTCATATTTGGCTTTGGCCGAAAATAAAACACACCTCGTGAAAAGCCAATATTTTTGCTGGAGATATGAAATTTGATTTCCTGAACTGGGTCATTTTTAGATTTTTAAAATTTGACCATCTTCAGCCTCTGTTGGCATCATTTTTGTAGCAGGTTGAAATTTCAGAATTTTCTGAAGGCTTCGATTAGTTAGTTCTATTTATTTGTGTCATAAAGCTTCCTTCCTTTAATTTTTTTAGTATGGAGAAACTTGCTTCTTGATAATGGATTGGGAATTCTAAATTCTATAAATTTAGGGTACCACCATTGGCTCTTTCTAGGGACATATGATCCCTGTGAGCATTGTGATATTCTAGCTATCTCTCGAGAAGCAGACCAAGTATACACACTTAATCTGATGCAAAGCGAAACGGGTGGCCCCAGGCCCCCCAAAAAATGAACATTGTTTTCTTTCCTCTGTTAAAGATTTTATTATGATCCTTTAGCAACAAGATCATTCTAAATGTACCATTATTGCTCAGATTACTATTTTGATCCACCTATTCATAACATCCTTCATGGTCAAATCCTGCCTGTGTCATTCAAACTGGGAATAGTCTGTTGTAACGTCTTTTATATCTGATTCAAAGATTACCAATTCTACAAGTATTAGTCCAGTATATCCTCAGCTTATGTGAGATTTTATCATTCCTCACTATCTCTGATGAATACTCAAAATCACCTTTTGTATCATATGGAGACTGAAAAAGACTCCAAACTTCATCATATTGACCAAGAATATGGATGCCATAAATCTTTTTTTTTTCCCTTCATTTTGGAACATATTTTTCTGGTTTTGCAAAAAAATGGTTGAATCATTCTTATAATCAATTCCTTGTAGAGTATTTATATCCTCTAACATAGTATCCAAATCAGGCTCAATCAAAAACTTATCACCATCTGTTTCAAGAAACATTTCTTCATCAATTATCTCTGTTAAAAATTCTTCATGCTCATATATTGTATCCAATTCACCTTCATCGTCTGGAGAGATTTCACTTATTTCAAAGAATGGATTAACACATGGTCCATATCTAGAAAATTCTTCATATTTTTCAAAACTATTCATAAACATATTTCCTTCATCAAATGTTTCACTCTTTTGAGATTTTATTGTATCAAATATAACCTGATCATGCCCATCCTGATGATTATAGGAAAAATTTAAACCATTCTTTTGAACATACTTATGATATTCAACATCCAAAAAATGTGAAATTTGTTTTGTACTGAGGATATTTCTTCCTCACCATCATGGCCTTTGATACCCGTCTCCATACAAATCTTACCATGTACATATTTTTCTTCAACCTGATTTGAATTTTCTTCCTCTATGTCATTATTCTTTTCTTTTCTCAATTCCTCACATACTTGCTCAAGAAAAATTATCAGTTGAGAATCATCATATATTCCTAACTCGTGAAGTTTATCCATTAATTCCCTTCCAAAAGGCCTAATATATGAAGGTATTTTTTGATAAATCCTTATCATTCTCATGAACAAATGTATTGTAGATTCTCCTTCATATATTTCCAAATTGAAGAATGTATCCAAATGGGACATGTACATTTTTTCTTCCACAATGTAATTTGGATCTTCTTCCATGCTATTACTTTGGTCTTCATATCGTTCATAGCACATGTTATCTTCTTCACCACTGGCATCATGAAACATATAAAGAAACCATTTCTCAAACTATCTCCGTGATGAGATACATTGTGTGGGTAGTGATTCATATACTTGTCTGACATTATATTTTAATGTCCTGAAAAAATAGCCTCATCACCTAATTCTCTGTAGAAACCTCATAATCTTCTATGAATGTATAAAATACATCCAATTTTTGTAGTGTCGATTCATCCCATTCTCCATGGAACTTTGGTAGAAGTTGTGAAATTTTAGGGGATAACTTATTTGGGATCCATTGAAATCTCCTAAGATCCAATGGCCTGATACCATCTAGAATAAAAGTATTTCTTTGAAATGATGGATGCATTTAAAAAAAAAACCTACCATCTCCTTCTGAGTCTTCTCCCTCAGTAGAGTCACTGACTAAAATACTTTGTTCAATAGAGTTGCCACCTTGTTATCAGAAGGAAAATACTTAATGTCTTCTGAGTTCTTTTCTCCCAGCAGTCTTAAATATATCACCAGAGCTTCTAGGTAAAATAAAAAAATATTCTTTTGAACAAATCCCTAGAAGATTTGCCAATTTTTTGGTGCTCAAATCAACAAATTGGATTTCCTATGGACTTGCCGATCCAATGCTGGAAAACCCAAGTGATTTGGCCAACTAACAATATTCAACCAAGGAAAGGTTGAACCCTCTGCAATTCTGGCTCTGCAGAACCAAGGCTGGTAGGCCTATACCTTAAACTTATCCTTCAAGTCTTAAGGATTTTTATAGCAAATAGAATACACCTAAAACCCTCTCTCTCAAGTATGGCAAGGCACTTGAAAGAAATCTAACTAAAAGCAATATATCATGAACTGTAAACTGAAACACTTTAAGTAATTGAAAGAATGTTTAGTAAATGTGTATGTAAATTGAAATGAATAGATAGATAAGATATCAAAAAAATATAAACAATGAATTGAATAACTATAATCCAAATAATTATTAGACCAGTGCCTTATTCTATCATGGGTAGTAGAGTCAAGATCATTCCAATCTTATGTTCAACCTTAGAGACAGTTTTACAAGAAAACTTATCACTTCAAAGGTGTTATGAAATGAACATGCAACCTTGAAACAAGTTCAGAGATATTTAAAAAGCATATTACTTCTCAAATGATAGACCAATTGATTGAGGCCTCAATCAACAGAATTTAACCATGCAAAATGAGAAAAACCAATTGATAATAAACACTATGAACTAGACTAGGAGGTATGTACATGAAACTGTCACTTTGAAGAAGTTCTATTGATTTATCTTAGGGACTAATTGTAAAATGATAATGAAACTATTACACATGTGAAAGAAAAAAGGACTTATCTTTTTTGATTTTGAAAAAATAGTACATCCAGTCCACATTACACTTGTTGATTAAAAATAATCCAAATATGTGAAATTTTATTATATTGTATTGTCTTGTCTCTTTACATTTTACATTATGTGTATATATATATATATGTGTGTGTGTGTGTGTGTGTGTGTGTGTGTGTGTAGCTTTCACACCTCTTTAGGGTGAAAAGACACAACCCTTATTATAAATTAATTTGAAACAACAATAAACTAATTAAAAAATAACTACTTAACTTTTTAGATTTGGCTTTGGCTAAAAATCCAAAACACCTCATAAAAAACCAATATTTCTTCTGGAGATAGAAAATGTGATTTCCTGAACTGGGTCATTTTTAGATTTTTAAAATTTGACAAATCTTCAGCCTCTGGCGACATCATTTTTGTAGCAGGTTGAAATTTCAGCATTTTCTAAAAGCTTCAATTAGTTAGTTCTATTTATTTGTGTCATAAAGTTTCCTTCATTTGATTTTTTAGTATGGAGAAACTTGCTTCTTGATAATGGATTGGGAATTCTAAATTTTGAAATTTAGGGTACCACCAGTGTCTCTTTCTGGGGACGTATGCTCCCTATGAGCATATCAAGATTCCAGCTATCTTTGGAGAAGTAGAACAAGTATCCACACCTAATCTGATGCAAAGTGAAATCGGGTGGCCCTAAGCCCCCAAAAAATCAACATTGTGTTCTTTCCTCTGTCAAAGATTTTATTATGATCCCTTAGCAACAAGATCATTCTAAATGTATCATTATTGGTCAGATTACTATTTTGATCAGACTATTCATAACATCCTTCATGGTCAAATCCTACCTCTGTCATTCAAATCTTGGTGGCACAGGCTCCTCCTTACATGTGCACTCACTTCTCAAGCACACCAAGATTTGAATCCCAAGAGAATTGCTTCCCAAAGGACTGTTGTCTCTACTAAGAGCCGTGAAAATGTGGGACATCTTAGTCAGTCTCTGACCTTCCGCGCTAACAAATAGAGGGTTTTTGGTCACTAAAAAAAAGTTTACATTCAAGGCATCTGTTCATGTGGTTGTGATCAAGTCATTTTCCCAATTAAGGGGGCTCTCCCAATCCTTTCAATGCAAGGTTTTCACCTTAACAATGTAGGGACTTTAACGGACCACTAGGGTACTAGAGGAGATTTTGTTTGCCACAACGAATTCACACCTGTCCACTGTGAGACTAATCATAATGACATTTTTTATATATCGATTCAGAAGGGCTTTGCTTTAGCCTGTTACTGGTTGGACAATCCACTCTCACTGGCTCTATTAAAGCACTTGGGAGGTAGCCACGCTAAAATAATTATATGATTTTCTCTTACACCTAAGATTCACAAAGGTGAGGGGAGAGGATACGTTCATATAATTCTTAGGATTACAATCTAAAAGACACTTCAAACACATAATAAAATGACAATAATGTTTCTAGATTTATGATCATCCCAAAATGGCGAGAGCATAGTTTCCTAACATTATTGTCATTCCTAAAAATACCAAATAGAAGTTCATTTTAGAAGTCCTGCATGTGGGTTCCTATTTTAATAAAGCAAAACAAAATGCGAGCACAATATTTAGCGCACTATCGATCAAGGCAACCTGCATGATGATTTCTTTTTTAGTCTTTGTTTGAGTCTTCTTTTTCAACGTCCTGCAAACCAGTGTTAGGCTGTAATCAAAGATAAGCATCAAGAACACCAAAGCCAAAGATTGGTCAGCATTAGAAAAATCATAAAATCATAAATTTGATTGCATATTCATAAAGTAGATGAAAAATCACGCACTTTCAATAAATGTTGTGTGATGCCCCACCAGGGAACCCAGGAGAACTTAACCTAAACCTGACATTAAATTCACAGAATAATTTTTTTTAAATGTTTAAAAACAATAATGATAACAATGTGGAAGCAACATAATAAAGTACATGACATACATGATTAACATTTCTCGAGGGTTCCTTGACGTAGAATTACTTAAACAAACTAATCTACGATTACAATAATAAAAAATTGACATAAAGGTTACATAATCTGAAACCAATAACATACATCTCAATAATAAAGATTACATATACAGCTGATACCATAAGGTATACTACCTAATCAACATCCACTGCACAAATTACAAGGTATGTAATAATACATAATGAACAATACAATGCATCCTCCAAAGGATGATAACCAATATATACATATGGTACACAACACATCTCAAGTAATTGAGCAAGTCTCCAAAAGACTATGAAGATGAAACTGCAACAAGGAACATCCAAGCATGAAGAAGAATCCATCAGAATCTCAATGGTAATAAGAATCACTATCACCTGACCACGTGGAACTAGAGGTCCACTCCCACCGTGTCGAGGATATAGTAACAAGCCCATCACACGGGGTATACAACAAGAATACAAATAAGGTATACATGATATCATACTCAAATGCATAGGAAGATCCTAGAAGCAATCTAAACCATAACAAGGAACACTAAACAACACTAGAGGTAACTGACACATGTAGGATAACCTAAGCTGTATATAGGGAAGTGCCATCACATAAGCCTAACCTTGAAGGTAACCCTAGTAGTACCTCTTGACTCTGGCTTCCAAGTGACACTATGTGGCTCAGTGATCCTTTCACAAAGACAAGGATCCCAACTCCCATCCTATCATGCGACAACACTCAAGGAATGGGTACAGACTCAGGCATCTTATTAGTTCATTTTAAACTGCTTTAATGTATCATATTTTTACTTATTAAGTAACTTGCCAATGGGTTTACCTAGTAATCGCTTAGAGTCCTGGATCCCCATTGCAAGCTACTTCTCCACTGTACACTTAGTTAACCTACCTAGGCTCAAGATTAACACATGAAGATATACATAATCACAAATCGCATCCCACTCATTCAGGAGCACATAGGTTCTCAATAACCACAAAACATCCACAGTATCCACATAAGTCCAAACAACACATCATACCAAACCAGGTTGGGTCTAAGAATATCAGGACTATGACATTATCATAAATCATGAACTAACATCACACTAATACCATACAGAAAGTACATTTCCAAAACCTCTGGATTTATGTCGTAAGGGTTTCTATCCCAACAGATACCCAAAACATGATAACATAGAAGAATATACAAATCATTTAATCACGCACTCAAAACACATTATGGTTGATTTAGGGTAATGACATGAACACACACGCCATAAAGTAACAGAAATGATAAACACTCCCCCTAGCCTCTGTATACATTCTAGGTCATCTAATACCCGCACAATAACACATATAAGCATAAGAGAACCATAATGACGCATAGAAACAAAATGTCTCAAAAGACCGACAAATGAACTATATCCGTGTAACTACTTATAGATAACTCAAACATAATCTCCATCTAATTAATAACTTAACCTGAAATAATTAAGGTTAATTATAGTAAATCCATTGTAAAAACTACCTCTAGTAATTAAATACTTAAATCAAGATAACCATTAATTAAATCAAATTAATTTGTCTAACTCCAGGGTCTCGTGTCACCTCATAATTGAAATCAACTTGAATAACTTTAATTAATCAACCACATTTTAACTCAAGCAATTAATAAACATATTAATAAAATTAATTATACTAATAATCAATATATTAATTTAAAATTAATAATACCTGTTAATTTAAATTAATAATCAATACATTACAATATAACTAACCATTAATATATCAAATAGAAACTATGTATAAAATGTGTTAATTAATTTACATAAATTAAACATGATTATTAGCTAAATAATCTAACAAACTCTATGTTTAATAAATTACAAATAATAAAACCTAAATTAATAATTTTAAACATAAAACAAAAATTAATTTAATTAATAGCAAAATGTATTTAAATTAATTTAGAACTTATTAAATTTTAAACGAAATAAAAATAAACAAAAACTTTAATTTTTAAAAAGTTTATATTACAAACTTTAATTTTTAAAAAGTTTATATTACAAACTTTAATTTTCAATGCAAATACATAGAGCTAAATATATTTTTTTTCACTATAGTTAGGACTATAGTCAGGGTTTAATTTTTTGATTTTCAGGAGATTTATAAGAGATCTAATCATGAAATTTCGACAGCATAAGGGTACTATGCTAAGAAATATATAAACATGAAAATGATAGATCCAAGCTTCTAATAAACACCCGGAAACATCGAAACCATAACAAACCATAAATTTAATTTCCCCTATAGTTTAAACTATAAAAATGATTAATTTTTTTCATTTTCTAAGAGATGTAGGAGAATTTCTTCCCAAAATTTTGACAGCATAACACTACGATGCTAAAAATATATAATATGACAGAAATTCAGATCTAGGGTCTTAATGAACACCTGAAAGCATAGAAACAACAATAAGCCATTTAAAAGCCAAAATAATGAACATGCACTTAATCAACATAGAGAACCTCAGATCTACAAAAATTGAAACCACATATGGAAAATGAAACCTACCTTGATTCCAATACTAGAAACAGAAGAATGTGTCCTTGAAGATGGAAGCAAATCTGAAACCCTTCAAGCACAATTCAACCACAGATCTGGAAACTATGAAGATCCGAGCACACACAAGCAAAAAAAAACCCTGAAAACTTCAAAGCAACCATAATCCACAACAATCCACAATCCTTCAAAAACCCCAAATCACCAAGAGCTCTCCAAATCTAAAAACCTGTTATGAGGGAAATGAGAGAAGAATCCCCCTAATGAGGATCAACTTCCCCTAATCAAGCAATCCCTAATGACAACACATTCAAGTAACTCCTAAAAGGACTCTACCCAAAATTGAAAGAAAATAACAATTAATTAATTAAAATATCTAATTACTTGCACAACTCAACTTTGACTCCTAAAATCAAGTTGAGATCTGTTGAGTTTGAAAATACTTTTTCAACCAAATCTTGCACATGTAATTAATAAAATATTAATTTAAATAACTTAAATATTTAAAGCACCATAATCCATGCAACTTAATATTTAATTATTTAATTAAGTATAAAAGCATATTTACTCTAATTTTCAATTAAATATTAATATTCAATAATTGCACTTTAATTAACCTTTCAATTAAACATAGGTATTTAATTTAATTTTCAATTAATTAAATACCTTATATTTAATAATTAATTGCAATAATATTTAATTAAATAAATAACACGACTTAACACCCACATAATCACATCAAGCACCTAAAATTAAAACACATGCAAAATCAAGCATGCACAAGGAAGAGATACATGAATTCCTATCAACTATATGAATTCGGTAAGGTATCCCAACGAGTACTTGTCCACTAATTAGGACAATTAGGTTTAGGATAGGATTTGGACCTGAAAACTATCTCCCCTCTCTTACCATTGAGATTAATGTGATAGGGCACGCTCACTCCTACAAATTCAGGGAAGACGTAGCCCGGTACCTGCAAACCTGTCATCACAAAGGCGAACATACATGCATATATATAATATGGAAAACAATGGTTGAGACTAGGTTATCGTGCAGATCTCGCCGAAGCAAGTAACTACGACTATGTCCCATACCATACCCAGCACATCAAATAGTAATGCAAAACATAAAATGATCCATGTGCATATAAATCTAAGGTCAGTATTGTCAGAAAACCATAATCGACATGAAATCCTAACATATACATAAGCATCATTAAATAAACATAAATCACATATACACAAAAGATACAACATGATAATAATGGATCAATAACATACTGAAAAGTAATGCATGAATATCCTTAAAATCACCTTAAAGAGCTAACACATACATACATACAGTCAGAGAAAGGGGTAGGTATTACAAGTTGCACTCAAA
Source organism: Thuja plicata (assembly GCA_018584345.1). Classification (NCBI taxonomy): domain Eukaryota; kingdom Viridiplantae; phylum Streptophyta; class Pinopsida; order Cupressales; family Cupressaceae; genus Thuja; species Thuja plicata. The sequence continues at coordinate 2,798,014 of MU224666.1, forward strand.
AATGTTACCGTATGGGCCCGTACGAGGCTTCGGAAGCTGCAAAACAAAGGATTAGATAGGTACAGTGATAAAAACCTACAATTTTTGATAAATCTGAGACTAAAATCTAGAAACTAAGAACAACCTAGAAATCTTCAGACAATTCTACCCAAAATAAAAAAAAAATTGCACTCAATTTGGACATAAAATGAGCAAGATATGATCGTTTGAAGTTAGACTACAATTTCAAAAACTCCAATGGTGAAGGCAAAGACTTCTCAAGCCCTGTTGACGTCAGTAGACTACGAGCTTAAATTTGACGGGCTGGGGGCTGTCACAAAAGGCCCAGATTTTGACGGTCATATGGCCGTCAAATTTAACATAGTAAAAAAATATGATTTTTGATTTTTTTTTTAATTTTTTAATTTTTTTTCAAAAATTTGCCTCAGGCTGCGTGTAGAGATGATCCAAAACCTGCCTCAATTTTTGTGCAAGTTTGTTTGGGCAAAAATATTTACCATAGATTTGAATTTTGTAAAATATGGGCAAGTTTATAGTCGTTTTCAACCAAAATGATGATCTGAACGCGATGGTGGGGTTAGATTTGGCTCAAAATGAAAGCTTTAAAAATATTGAGAGAATAATAGACAGAAGATAGAAGAAATTTTTTAATGTGATGACATAAATACATGTTCTACCCAGCGGTGAGCGCCAAAAATATGTGCCAAAAATGTGTCACACTTCTATGACTCATTATATCCAAGATCATTCAAGAATGAGGTCTCAAATGGTGACTCATAGCTCTCTATTCATGGAGTGCAAATGTGTGTGATGGAGACCCTTAGATTGACCTAGTTTGTGCCCCTGCAAGTACACCATAAAACAAAAGATTCTATATGATAATGCATGATTTTGTCCATATGATAATGGAATTAATCTATATGATAACAATGCATGATTATTCTATGAAAGGAAATACAAATGAAAATTTAATCTATGAAAGAAAATATGAGTTTAATCTAAAATGCGAATGCAAAATTAATCTAAATGAATTGCCATGAATGCATGAGAGAAGAAGACAAGAAGAGAGAAGTTGCAATATCCAAGCTCAAGTGCTCAAATTCTCCTCCAAAATTGCTCTCCAATCCTGCAGCATAACAATAAACTAAAGAATGTGTGTGTTTGTATATTATAATAATTATGCAAATGAGAAGGAGAGGCTTCCTTATAAAGAGCAATGGACGGTTGAGATTAAGAGGTAAAAAAAATAAAAATAAAGCAATGGTGGAGATTAAATCTTAGTTAATCCATGTGTTTTAAATCTTCAAAAGGCAAGATCAAAGGGCTATGATTAAGAGGCAAAAAAATCCACCACTTAGGAAGATGTAGAGAAAAAAGGATTTTTATTTATTTTTTATTTGATTTATTTTCTTTTTTATCAAAAAGAGAGCTTTAAGTGAGGATTTTATTTATTTAAAAGAGGAATTTTCTTTTAATTAAATAAGATAAGATTATTTAATTAAAAGAGGGATATTAATTAAATAAGATAAAATCATT
>MU224666.1:2799599-2815036 GCA_018584345.1 Thuja plicata
TTAAATAAGATAAGATTATTTAATTAAAAGAGGGATATTAATTAAATAAGATAAAATCATTTAATTAAAAGGGGATATTTTAATTAAATAAGATTATTTCATTTAATAAAAAGAGATATTTTCTTTTAATTAAATAATATTATTGAAAAAATGATCAAACCTTAGGAAATATTGAAATAATTAAATTAATTATGATTTTATCAAGGAAATTGATTTGAATTGAAAATGTTGCAAAGCATTGATTCAGTAATTTGATAAATTGATAAAATGATAAATGGGGCCCATAGTCTAGGCGACCATTTTAGGGTGCATACATTTTTCCCTCTTCGAATAATGTGTGATCTTTATGGGAACACATGTAGTCAAAGAATACAGTTGAAGTGTGAGATCGATTTGGGATCACAAAAAAATATAGACATCAACACTGTTGTAAATAAGTAATTGACATCAGAACAAAGATAAGCTGATTACAAAAAAGACAAGGTCAACACCATTGTAAATAAGTAATTGACATGCCCGAGATAAGAATCACAAGAAAGGTTGCCCCAAGCAAAGCAATTGATAGGATTGATAAAGTTGAATCAAGGATTGAAGTTTGATAGGTACTGCCCCCTCGTGATCTAAATCAAAATGAGATAGAGGAGAAACAACAAATTGATAAATTTGATGAAATCAAATTAAAAATAAGGTTCTTGATGTAAGATAAAATATATAAGGATCACAGAACCAAGGTAGATCATCAAGCATGACAGATTATGCCCCAAGGTTGAATTAGAAGAAAAGAAGTGGGGTGAAAGTGAATGGAAGATAGAAGATTGGAAGAGGTGGAAAGAAATGGAGAGAAGAAAGAGAATTTACCTTAAGAAAGAGAATGCCCCAAAATCAATCAACTGTTTAAGATAGAAAATTTTGATTGAGATCATGAAAGAAGATAAGGAAATGAAGATCAAACTTGACCACAGTTGATTAAAATTCCACATGAAAGATGAAGGAAAAACCCCCTCAAACTCATAATGCAGCCTAAAAATGCAAACTAGCATGAGGTGTAACAATGCAAGCTACATGAAAATACAAAGGTGTACTTGCAATAGAGAAAATGTAACATAGGAATTTGTGTTCATCATTCATGAGATAATGTTAAGGAACTTATTTTCATCATTGGGCCATTATTAACGGACATCAGAAAATCACACAATCATCACTAGTCACAAGTGCAACTATGAAGATATGAATATAATTTATATTGGATTGGAATGTGGAAATATTCTAACATAAGCATCAAAGAAATAAAGGTCAAGATGACTTCGATGTTAGCTTACCCAATTTAATGTAGCAAAACCATGCTCGCATCAAGGCATACAGGCTAGGATGACCAGAAGAACGGTTGTGCAAAAATAGTTAAGCATAAAGAAAATAAAAGCATGCCCCATGCCCCAAGTCCTCTAGCTATGCATCACGGAGAAAATTATTAGACAAGGACACTCAATGTAAACCAATAACAGTTAGAAAAAAAAGAAAATCTTATGACATAGCTCAAGCATTAAGTGTTGTGTTTAAAAATTTAAGTGTGTTAACTGATACTGAGTTCCGAGGATAAGGATCGAATGCTTGCAAGCAGGCAAGACCACATGACAAAACTAGGTAATGTGAGTGTGTATTTGGGAACCTGTTAAGAACAACACAAACACTAAATAGGTCATTGCATTAGTCTAAAAGGTTAGATAAAATATTTAAAACCACTAATATCGACCTATTTCCTTCTAACTAGAAAGAGTGTAATTAGTTGCATATCAGCCCTTAGAATATGCTACAAATCAGTGACATATACTATCCTAGCATGAAGGATTTTAGTGTGAAAGCAAGCTAAAAGATGAAAAAGCATATATTCTAGCTCTAAAATTTGAAATGAAAACAATGCAAAAGCATGTAATAATAAAGAAAATATGATTCTAAGAGTAATTTAACAGCATAACAATGTCATTTTGATCTAATGTGAAGACTTATTTGCTCTCAAAACATGCTTTTATTTATAGAAGAATGGGAGAGAGAGGGGGGGGACAAGATGAATTAATGAGGTGTAAGAGCCATTAATGCCCAAGGCATTAATAAGGCATGGGAGAGACATAGGCTTAAGGTCTTCTCATTAATAAGGCATTAATGAAAGCCTTTAAGAAGCAAGGGAGGGTGTAAGAGAGGGCTTGAGCAAGTGGACCTTAAGGAGAGTCAAGCTTGAGAAAGTTGACTCTCCCAAGTGGGTTGAGTTGTTAAACATTCCTTAATGGAATGTGACAACATTAGGAGGTGGGTTAGGATAGAAATTAGGATTAGGATTAGATTAGCAAGGGGGGAATAGGTTGGGATGGGTTAGAACCCATGGTAGAAGTGGTTGAGATAGGTTAGGTTGGGGTTTAGGGGAATATTAATAAATGAAATAAACTTATTTAATTCATTTAGTAATATAGGAATTAATTATTTAAACAATGAAATTGCTTTTTAATAGTTAGGGGACTATAGCCATTTTAATTAAATTAAATAGGCTAGGGGAATGGGTTACTTTGCAAGTGGGTATTTGATTTTGGGATTTATTTAATTCTTTTATAATTAAATACTATAGCCATGTTTGATTTTAGTTTGATTTAATTGGATTGAATTTTATTTGAATCATATGGCTATAATAGTTAATATAATTTAGTGATAAAAATCACCTAGGACATTAAATAGATTCAAAGATTTATGCCAAGTAGTAACAGGGTCATTTGGACATAATCGAGGGTATGATCACACGTAAGGAAAATAGGGTCCATAGTTGGAACAAACCAAATTCAGGTGGTTACATTTGCCCCTCTTTGAATTGATGTGCGAGCAGCACATTGGTTCAAAGAAAGTTTTGATTTTGACTTCAGAAAGATTGAGAATCTCGTTCTTGGTTGTTGAACAAAATGTTGATGAGATCAGTCTCGCACTCGATCGAACAAAATTGATAGAATTGATCTTAAACTTGGTTGTCGTCCAAAGATCATAAAAAGATTTTAAAAATACCAATTCTGAACTTGGTTGTCGTCCAAAAATTGATAATACTGATTCTAAACTTGGTTGTCGTCCAAAAAGTCAGTAAGAAGCTGCCAGGAGCTTTAATAAAAATCTTCTAATAATGAGGAAACACAAGATATCCAACTTATGAAAACTAAAGCTTTCTATCCAACAGTTTTGAATTTAGTCAAGGAAACTGTCATGCCCCTAGTTTGTTTGATATTGAAGTCATTTTTAATGCAGTTTTAAGCAAAAATTTAATTGATGATAGTGTGATCATGCCCCCTCGGGAACAAAATTGAAGGGAAAAGAAATAAATCCCTCAGTTGAAAAGAAGGTAACACTTGTAGGAAGCGGTAGGGTGAGAAAGAGTGAAGTAGAAGAAGTGAAGAAAGAAGGTGTGTTTAAGAATAAACACATGAGTACCAAGTTAATCACATTGAAAATATGAGTCCAATTTTGTTCCCGATAGATCAAAGATTTCAGGAAGCATGGGTATTAGTAATAAACTTGGATTTCAGATGAATTATAAATAGAAAGGAGTTTGATCTCAAATTTGTATGTTTTTCTTTCAAAAATGCATCATGCAATCTCTAAATGCAGCTATATGCAGACTCTTAGGACTTTATCATTGATTAGCAAAGATTGCTACATTTTTATCATCATTGGGTGCTTTTGGAACGGATACCATCAAATAATACAATCACCACTAATACCCACTGATATTATGATAATATGAATACTATATTTTATTGAAATGTCAGAAAGAGACTTAGGTACCAAGGCATAGAAGCCAGGATATCAAAATAGTCGCCTTCCTTTTAATATACCAGATTCTGAGTAAGGCAAGATATTGGACCTGTAATGACCTTGAAAATTCATATCCTTGGGTACATTATGATTCATATACCTTAGTGAGAATCTGGATCAGAAAATAGACAAGGAAATTGTGTCAAACTCACCGTAGTTTACACATAACAAAGATCAAGATATATGCATCTATCCACCCATAGTGGGAGCTCTTACCATAAACACCCAAGTTAGGTGAAATTTATAGGATCATTTGGAACAATCACCATACACAAAAATTCAAGAAAACATTATGTCCCCTATCCTTGTGACTATTTGTCTTTGCGCAGACGTCATTGAGCAACTAAGAAGACATAATAAATTATCAATTGTGAATCAATCAAATAAAATTTATAATTACTTAGATGCCCCTAGTTAAAAATGTCATCAGGACACTAAAGAATTATAATCAAACTAATAGAAAACTGTGTGTTTAAGTAGTACTTTGTTCATTCATGTGTCAAACAGAGTAAAGATTCATCAATCAGAAAATTAGAATATAAGCAATATTGTGTTCCATGTCTGTGTATTGATAGGATAATCCATTCATGTTTGCGATCCCATATAGATGTGTAAGAATGCTGTGAATGTTAATGTCATGTCCCATGTCGTTAAAAAACACCTTGGTTTTGAAAAGTAACATTGTTTTGCATGTGTCGAGAAACATTGTGTCTGTGAGGAAAACCATCCTAAAGCAATCGAGCAACCGCAACTAACTATGCCATCAAAGATGCCCCCAATGCAGAATGACTTATTCCTAAGACATAAAGATAGACAAATCCCAAGCGAGGATAAGATAGTCATGTAGAAAAAATGAAGTCAGTGTATGAGCACAAGCAAAATTATGAAGGCCTATTATTAGTAGTGCATTGATAGATGGAGCACAGAACACAAGTGACGCCTGATTGCTAGGTTTTCACCACTTGGCAAGATCTTTTTCTTTCTTTTTGCTACCAAGATGCCTTTTATACCAGGTGCTCATCAAGGCACTTTTGTTTTTTTCCATTTTTTTGTTATTTTTTCTTTTTTGAATGTTTTTGTAGTATCAAGGTGCCTGTTTACCAGGTTTTCACCAAGGATACCCATTTTGTAGGACCTTTTTCCACTATTTTTTGATTTCTTTAGGATCAATTTTCTGAATGTTTTTGGTATTTTGCAAGAACTATTTGCTGTACAGGCTCTACTAGTCAAACATTTAAGCGTAGAACTGCTTCAAATGTAGAGTGTTGATAGGATCTGGAAGAACGTCCCCCTCAGGTGTAGCTAACTGATAAGCTCCAGTTCCAAAGGTGGCAGTGATAACATAAGGTCCTAGCTAGTTAGGTTCAAATTTTCCCTTTTGCTCCCTGTTGGGCTGGTTCTTAGGATTCTCCTTGACAACAAGATCTCCTACTTCAAATTTGCGTGGTTTGACCTTCTTGTTGTAACCTTTGGACATTCTTTCTTGGTACACTTTGAGGTGATCGAACACTTGTTGTCTGCGCTCATCTCATAGGTCCAGAGAATTTATTCGATCAATGCGGTACTGCTCGTCAGTAAATAGTCCTTGCAAAGATATCCACAAAGATGGGATTTCAACCTCAATAGGGAGGACTGCTTCATTTCCATAGACTAGAGCAAATGGCGTGGCTCTAGTTGGTGTTTTGATGCTTTTTCTATAGGCCCATAGTGCTGGATTCAATTGTAAATGCTAGTCTCTGCCAGACTTTCTCACAGTTCTGTGTAGAATCTTGAGAATATTTTTGTTTGATGCCTCAGCCTATCCATTACCTTGAGGGTAATAGAATGAGGAGCAATGCTGAGTGATATGGAACTGTTCACAGAGGTCATCAATGTCTTGGTTTTTAAATTGGCCCCTATTGTTTTTTACAATTGAAGAGGGTATCCCATATCTACAAATAATGTAGTTCAGAATGAACATAGCCACCTGTTTTCCAATGGCTTTGATTAGCAGCACGACTTTGACCCACTTTGTGAAATACTCAGTGGCCATAATGATGAACTTGTGTCCATATGAAGAGTTGGGATATATCTATCCAACCAAGTCAAAGGCCCATTGCTGAAATGGCCAATGTGTTATAAAAGGTATCAGTTCTCTGTCAGGAGCATGAATAAGGTTTCCATGTGTCTGGCATTTAAGACATGCTTTTGAAAATTGAATCGCATCTTTCTCCATGGTAGGCCAATAATAGCCTACTCTGAGTAGTTTCTTAGCTAATGAAAAGCCATTTGAGTGTGGTCCACATACACCTTCGTGGACGTCTTTTAAAGCTAGATCAGACTCTTCTAGTTCTAAACACTAAAGAAGTGTACCATCGAGACTACGCCGATATAGGTTGTTAGTAATGAGGACGTAATGTGATGCTATCCTAATCAGGGATCTTTTCTCATTTCTAGATAGATTGGCGGGAATGGTTTGATCTAAAAGGTAAGCAATAATATCGGTATATCAGGATTGATCTGAGGTAGTTAAGGAACATATTACCTGGTATTTAGGATTAGCAAAGGTAGGATAGGATATTTCTTCCACCAAGAAGTCATAGCGAAATTGATGTTCCTCTAGTTGTAACATGGATGCCAAGGTAGCCATAGCATTTGCAGCTTTGTTCTCTGATCATGGTATCTGCTAGAAGGTGACGAAGACAAAATACTTCTTCAGGTCATCAACTAGTTGTTTGTAGGGCATCAATTTTTCATCTTTTGTTTGATACTCCCCATTGACTTGATTGATAATTAGTTGGGAGTCACCATACACATGTAACTCAATGACCTTCCATTCCATAGCGAGCTTGAGACCATTGACCAGTGCTTTGTACTCCGAGATGTTGTTGGTGCATGGAAACATCAACTTATAAGACTTGGGGATCTTGTATCATTGTGGAGTTATGAAGAGAACTCCTACTCCAGACCCTTGTTGAGTGAATGATCCATCAAAGTACATCTGCCATGGATGTTTAGAGAGATGCATGATTGTCTCATCAGGGAATTCAATTTGTAGAGGTTCATTGTCTTGAAGTGGTGAGTCCGCCAATTGGTCTGCAAGTACTTGTCCTTTGATAGCTCTCCATTCTACATATTCAATGTTGAACTCACTTAGAATCAGGACCCATTTCGCCAAACGTCCTGTTAGTGCTGTCCTGCTCAAAAGATATTTCAGAGGGTCGATCTTAGCAATGAGCTTTACTATATGAAAAAGCATGTAGTGCCTCAATTTTTGTGATGCAAAGACAACTGCTAAGCATGATTTTTCTATGATGCTATAATTTAGCTCGTAAGTGACGAGTGTCCTACTGATATAGTAGATAGCTTGCTATTTCTTTGTTTCATCCTCTTGTGCCAGTAGTACTCCTAGGGATGTAGTTGTAGCTGAAATGTATAGGAGTAAGGGCTTCCCATGAATAGGCGCCATAAGGATAGGTGGAGTAGCCAGATATCCTTTCAATTCTCTGAAGCTTGTTTCACAGTGTTTATCCCATTTGAAGGTAACCCCTTTATGTAGTAGCTTGGTAAAGGGTTGTGCTCTATCGACAAGTTGAGACATGAACCTCTTGATGGAATAGAGCCTTCCTTGTAGTGTCCTCATTTGACTGATATTACATGGAGGGGCCATCTCTAGAATAGCTTTTACTTTAGTAGGATCAACCTCAATTCCCTTTGCTGAAACAATGAATCCTAGGAGCTTCCCTGATTGGACCCCAAAAGCATATTTCTTTGGGTTGATCCTGAGTTGGAACTGCTCCATTCGGTCCAATATTTTTTGGAGGTCAGCAATGTGAGTACCTCATTCTTTAGATTTATCCAATGTATCATCAACATAGTCTTCCATGTTTTTGTGCATCATGTCATGGAATATTGTTGTCATAGCTCTTTGATATGTTGCACTAGCATTCTTTAGCCCAAATGGCATGATGTTCTAGCAAAATGTACCCCATGTGCATGTGAATGTAGTTTTCTCTTGATCTTCAGGGGTGATCTTGATTTGATTGTAGCCGGAGAATCCATCCATTAATGAATACATCTGGTAACCAGCTGTAAGATCTATGATCATGTCAATATTTGGTAGAGGAAAGTCATCCTTTGGACATGCCTTGTTGAGGTCTCTGAAGTCTGTGCATATCCTAATAGATTTATCTATTTTAGAAATAGGGACCACATTGGAGATCCAAGCTGCATAGGTGATGACTCGAATGAATCCAGCTTTTAGCAACTTTTCTAATTCTGCTTTCACCAGTAATGCAACATGAGGATGCATTTTTCTAAGTTTTTGTTTCACGGGCTTGATCCCGGGAGCTATAGATAAATGGTGCATGATGAGGTTAGGATCTAGCCCTGGCATATCTGTGTAAGACCATGCAAAGTTGATCTTCTTCTCCTTCAGGAACTCTGTGAACTGTACCCTTTCTTTGTCTGATAAATATTGAGCCAGATGAACTATTTGAGGATGCTCATCAGTGCCCAAGTTTACTGATTGTGTTGGTTCAATCAATACTGAAGATCTTTCCTGAAAGTGTTCAGGGAGGATTTCAAGAGTCCCATCCCTTGGCACCTCTGAGAGATTTTCAAAATTGGATATATCTTTTTTCTTTATTATTTTGGGATCTGATACTGCCACAGAGTGGTTTTCACTATCAGTCCACTTTTTCTTTTTATTTTTCAGTTTGTGATTAAGAAACTTGATATCCTCCTGTGACATGTTCTCACTCCTTGCATTGGTGGAAGAAGGGTAAGATTTATAGGCATTAAGATAACAAGCTAAGGAGTGGTCATTGGCAAAGTCAAGCATAGGTGTAGGATCTATTTCAGTCCAATCGATTAGGTCTGGAAATACCAATTTTAGGGAGTCAGATTCTAAGAAGGATAGCATCGTGTTAGTATCAAAACTGTTAACTGACATGAAACGGTCTGTTAGGTTAATATCTTCGATGTTTAGATCAATAAGAGTGAGGTCATTGTTAAAAGGGTCGTTGTCAGTTATAAATGGGTCTAACTCCAGTGACTCATTAGTAGATAACTCATCATCATCCCTTTGTAAAAGGAGGCTTCTTGCTTGTAGCCTATGAAATTCTCGTAGAGTTATGTATTCACCTGTATCTCCGTCTATGATTGGGGGAAGGAACTCTTCCTCTGCTTCAGGAGGATCAGTAGCATTAAAAGGAGTGTCAAGTCATCTACTAGGAGCTGAGGAAGCTACAAACATGTGAATTGTGTCTATCCCAATTTCTTTAGAGGCAATAGATAACCGATCCCATTCATAGTAATGAGATTCTGTGACATCATCATCAGATCTGTTTAAGTATTTAGCAATGGTTATTTGATGGACTTGATTAGCTTCCTGGAGATCAAAGTGAGGTAGATCAAGGACATGTGAAATAGTAACCAATTGCCCCCAGTTAGGGTGTAAATTCTGGGGTTGGGGGACCTCTTGAGTGATCATTGCTATTGTGTCCCCTACCTCTTGAATGGGAGGTTACGCTAGTAAAGGAGTCTGAAGATCTTGTGGTACCTCAAAGCTAGGTACATAGTGTTCTCCTTGATATTCTAGATTCTCTACACCAATATGTAGCAATCTCTCATAAGGTCATGGTTCCAATACTATCTCATTTGTTTTATCACTTCCTATTTCTGAAGGTGGACTTTTTTTTGAAGTAGTTTTTTTAGATTGAGTGTTAAAACCCAGACCTGTTTTATCTCTGTTGAGGCAAAAATCCATGGGTATGGGTTCAATGATTCCTCATCCGGTGTCATTTAAAGGTCCCTTTCCTTTGTAACCCATTTGTTTGAGGAAATCATATCCCTTTCCATACTGTTTGGGGGATATCTTTACATTTTTGACCTTAGATTCCACTTGTTCTCATTTGTAAAGCCAGTCCAAGACTGCCTTTTCTTCTGCGTTATCTGAAGAAGATGTAGATGCTTTTATCATGCCAGTTACCTTGTGTACTTCTAGCTCTTTGGATGCTAGAGGTGTGAATGTTGATGATGGTTTGCCATAGGATCTTGGTGATACTAGAAGTTCTATCATTGAGGGATCCAGGTCCAACAAGTATTCTCCCATACTTGTTTCTTGAAGTTTCAATGTTTTGCTAAAAGTTTTCATAACCATGTCCTTGGTCATTTTAGGAGCAACTGTATCCATAGCCTCTTTTTTATGTGGGATCATGCTACCTACTTTGATATTGTTGCAAGTGTAGTTGGCATCAACAGGAATTGTTACTTCCACCCCATTATGTGGGAACTTGATGCATTGGTGATAAGTGGATGGTATAGCCTGCATCTCATGAATCCATGGTCTGCCTAGTAGAATATTGTAGGCTAGGGATAAATCTAGAACTTGACATATGACATCCCTCTCAATTGGCCCAACTCTGATGGGTAGACAAATAATACCTCTAGAGGATCTTTGTTCCTCATCATAAGCCTTGATGGTTATCTTGTTTCTAGAGTCAATTGTTTTCTCTGAGAGGCCTAGCCTCATGACTAAATCCAGTGTACAGATATTCAATCTAGCGCTTCCATCTATCAATACGTGTCTAACATGGGATTTATGGATAAGAACTTCGATATGGAGGGGTTGATTGTGTGGGTGGGTCAGTGATTTGTCATCTTCTTCAGAGAAGGAGAGATAGTGTGGTGCTGAGATATGATTGACCATCGCTTGGAACTTGTCTATATCTATATCCTTTGGCACATTAGCAGCGTGTAGAGATTTTTCTAGGATTTCTCTATGCACGGTGGATATTTTTAGCAATTTGAAGATGGAAATTTTGGCAGCGGCTCTTTGTAATTGGTCTACCAAGTCATATTTGGCTCCAGGGATAGTGACCACATGTTTTGCTACTGGTTTAGGAATATTCACAATAGGAATCTTGGGTGTTGATGTTGGTTTGGGAGGTCCTTTGATCATAACTTATGCTTGGCTCCTTGTTACAGAATTTGAGGAGGATGAAGCACCTTTGATTGTGATCACGTTGATGGATTCAGTTTTAATCTCAAGCATATTGATCACATTGTCATGTTTGGAATAGGTGTAGTTCACCTCATTACCCTTCCCTTTGGATGTTTCTCCTTGATTGTAATTGGGAAAAGGTTTATTGAATGTTGTATGGTCCTCATTGGTAGTGTGTCCATCAACCTTGATCTTACCTCCTTCGATGAGGTCTTGGATAACGTGTTTAAGCTTGAGACAATTATTTGTCTTATCTCCCTCATTTTTGTGGAAGATACAGTAAGAGTTATCACCCCACCATCTGGGTTTGACCATTGGTTCCCATGGTTTGGAGTTAGGAATTGTAAGAACTTTGTTATCCACTAATGTTTTCAAAACTGTCTCAAGAGGTTCCCCCAAAGGAGTGAATGTTCTTTGGGGTTTTGAATTCCATGTGTGTCCCTTGTCATTGTCATTGTTTGTTTTGGGGATAGGAGGTGTTACTTTAGCCTCTTTTCTTGCTTGCATGCCATTGGTTATATTGAACACTTCGAGTTTAGAATTGAGGTGAGAGGCATCAACTACTCTGTCATTAACAACATTTTTATTTTTCTTCCACCATTTAGGCTTGGAGTTGGAGCTACTACCTTTGTTCTCATTATGAAGGGTGATCTCTCCCTTTTTTACCATGACTTCCTCAATACAGAGGGCATTTTTAATCATCCTATCGAAGCTAGGAGAGTCTTGCATTTGTAGAGCATAGCTTAGTTCAGGTATTATATTATTAATGAAGATTTCCATCTTCTCTGTTTCGGGAATGACTCTTGAATAGCGTGCAAAAATCTTCCTCCATCTTTGTAGGAAGTGTGTAAATGATTCCCCAGTTTTCTATTTGGTATTGCATAGGTCCATCATAGTCACATCATGCTGGATGTTGTAGGAATAGTGTTGGATGAACCGTTGCATCAACTCCTCGAATGTTTTGACTGTAGGGTTCAATTTGGAAAACCACTCCATGGCATTACCTCCTAGACTTCCGAGAAATAGTCGCATGAGGTAAGTGGGTTCATGCATGTACTCAATGCTTAGAGCACAAAATTCTCTTACATGGTCATGTGGATCAGTTTCTCCCATGTATTTGTCATATTTTGGCCTTGCCACATTAGGAGGAAATGGGACCATAGTGATACTCTTGTCGAAAGGAAATGGGCAAATGGCATCCAAAGAGTATTTTGTTTTAGGTTTATCCTTCTCTTGTTTGAGGTTCGTGAGCTTAGTTTGCATCTGATTAAGTTGTTTGGTAAGGATAGATATGGGGTTTGGTACTTCCTTCTCTTTGAGATTTTCCAAATTATAATCCTTGGGTAACTTGACACCTGTGGATGCTAGATGGAGAAAGTACCTTTCTTTATTGTCACTAATTATCCGTTCCAATAGCTTGTGGATCCTTTTACTCTGTTTGAGTTTTTTGTACTCGTCTTCAGGGATCTCTTCTTCACTGTCTGATCCAAACAGATTATGTTCATACCTGGGTCTTTCTTCTTCTTCTATGGCTTTGGAATATGCTCATTTTCCATCATTATAACCCTCAAAGGCTTTACTCCAATCGTTAGTGTTTCTATCCATTGGAGGTGAATCTAGATCAAACAGGGAACTGCGAGAAGTTTCTCCTTGAAAGTGTGTTGTTTTAGGAGGCACTTCTAATCCTTCAGTTGTGTACTTGTTGCATCTCATGTTAACCATGAAGTTTGTTTCTCAACTTCATTAATATTTCCCAATAGTGCAAGCAAGGGTTCCAGATAATTCAAGTGGGTGTGTCTGGGTAGAAGTAACTGTTTGTTCATTGGTGGATGTAAATGATTCTAGCATCAGAGGGTTAGAATGCCCTGATAGTGAGCTAGGAATCAAGTTGTTGATAGAAAATGGGTAGACCACACATATTAAACTAATCATGAAAGACTGTCTAAGCATGCAAGGTGGATGTTTCAAAAGTGTTTGAAAATAACAGCAGGGAGACCAAAAGAGACAACAGGGACCAGCTAAAGAGCAAAAAGGGTACCTAAAACAACTAAGACTTCCTAAGAAAAACTGCTAAAAATGCCCACTATCCTGAATACTAGCTCCCAGATATGAGCCTCTGATGATACTAGATGCGATCCTAAAACCTGGATGCGATCCTAAAACTTGGATGCGACTATATGCTTGACTAAATGCGATCCAATGCACCAGATATGATCCTAAATACAGGATACGACTCAGGAAAAATAGGATGCGATCTTATGATGGTCTTGTTAGTTTTAGTCAATTTTGAATTTTTTTTTTGAAGAACGTGAAGTTGTTTTTTTCCAGATTGCATCAAGAGGTATTGTAGAGCGTGAAAAAATCATGTACTCCAAGGTGTGAAATTTATTGATTGTTTGAGGAGCTTATCTTTTTAGTGATCTTTTTGACACGTCAAATAGTTTTGCATTGTTTAAGAGGATGAATCAAACACTCTTTTTGTCCTAGTTTCTAGGTGGAGGATGAAATTCTTTGCTCGTTGACTTAGGCACACACTCAAATGCTAATCAGAATACGGCCATCACCAAGCACACAATGGCTCCAGTCATGATGTTGTATTAGCCGACTCCAAACGCAAGGGAGGGAACGATATGATGAGTGTTTTGGCGCAATTACTTTTTGCCTTGCACAAAGATTATCACCCTTTCAGGGATGAATCGGGTATTCTTTCAGTTTAATGTGTTGTAGATTATTGGGCAATCCGTTTGCAATTGTCCCCCATAGAATTGCACAAGGCAAAATTTAGGCGTATAGCCCTATGAGTACCTGAATATATATAGTCTCGCAAGCAAGATTCAAGCGGCTCCGCTCTATATATACCCTGATATGTTCAAGGAATGATGTCAAAATTCTAAGAACAAATCCAGTTCTATCTTTTGAAGCTTTGGCCTACAAGGAAGCAACTATTTATGGTGAGTTGGAAGGGTCAGCATAAGACCTATCCTCACTTGGGTCATTCCCGGGAGATTTTTTCCTCAATCGACAGGCCCTCTACTGTTAAAAGATCGGTAACCAAGATTGGCGAGCTTAGAATTTCTAGATTTCTGATTCTTCAAAAGAACAAGAGCATACTCTCCTAGTCCATGTCATTTTCTCCTCAAACACTTAAAACAATGTTCTTTCCCTCAAGCTATGTTGAGCTTGATTTAATTGTTCCTATTTTAAAGAAAACAGTAAGGGAAAGTTTGTTTTGTTCAAATAACCACAAAATTTTAGTGAGTATGTGTTGTTCAATTACTGAATCCAAAAGCAATTAAATGATTTTTTTCATTGATCCCACATGGTTTAGTGATTTGTGTTTGTTCAATTTCTATCCCAAAATGAATTAAATAGTTTGTTTGCTTGTTCAGTTACCCCCAATTTCGTCACAAATGATAAAACAACTTTCGACTTTCTGATTTTCCTCAAGAGGAAAAGAGCATAATATCTAGTTGTTTTAGCAAAGGGGAGAAATGGTTTTTAAGTTTGGAAAAATTGAAAGGGGTTAGTATTGGAAAACAATTGAAAAATCCTGCAACCACACACATTAGAAATGTCTTCCAACTCTTGAATAGAACCTGCAATCACTTGCTAAGCTGTAAGATACAAAAATCACAACTTGTTAGACTTGTTAGGATTAGGAAAATGAAGTAGACAAGATTTTCAACCGAATACGAGCCTAAAATCCTACTAAATGTGATTTAGTATCTGGGATGTGAGCCTATTTACCAAATACAAGCCTTTTCTGACTGAATTCAAGCCACAACTAGATACGATCTAGGAAATCCCGGATGTGAGCCAGGATTTACACGGTACAATGGCGTATCTGGGTTGCGAGCCTGCAAGATTAAATGCGATTCTGTGACTGATTCCTGAGCCTGCAAATTGTAAAAAAAAGTGTTATAAACGAGGCTAAACTGAAAGTTGAGCCCCATGGTGGGCGCCAGAAATGTGAGTGTGTATTTGGGAACCTATTAAGAACAACACAAACACTCAATAGGTCATTGCATTAGTCTAAAAGGTTAGATAAAACATTTAAAACCTCTAATATTGACCTATTGCCTTCTAGCTAGAAAGAGTGTAATTAGTTTCATATCAGCCCTCAGAATATGCTACAAATCAGTGACATATACTATCCTAGCATGAAGGATTTTAGTGTGAAAGCAAGCTAAAAGATGAAAAAGCATATATTCCAGCTCTAAAAGTTGAAATGAAAACAATGCAAAAGCATGTAATAATAAAGGAAATATGATTCTAAGAGTAATTTAATAGCATAACAATGTAATTTTGATCTAATATGAAGGCTTATTTGCTCTCAAAATAGGCTTCTATTTATAGAAGAATGGGAGAGAGAGAGAGGGGGGACAAGGTGAATTAATGATGTGTAAGAGCCATTAATAAGGCATGGGAGAGACATAGGCTTAAGGTCTTCTCATTAATAAGGCATTAATGAAATCCTTTAAGAAACAAGGGAGGGTGTAAGAGAGGGCTTGAGAAAGTGGACCTTAAGGAGAGTCAAGCTTGAGAAAGTTGACTCTCCCAAGTGGGTTGAGTTGTTAAACATTCCTTAATGGAATGTGACAACATTAGGAGG
>MU224666.1:2884567-2899673 GCA_018584345.1 Thuja plicata
AATATCCCCTACTAGTTTGAACCAATTATTTTTCACTTATTTCAATTGAGTATTTTGTCAAACAGTTGGTATGCATGTGAGAATGAAGGGTTTTTCTTTGATAGTTATGTTTTGCTGATACTGCAAATTTCATTTCATTAGATTTATTGATATTGATATTCATTCATAGAAATGAAGGAACGCAAGGAATTTATTGATATTGATACTCAATCTTCAAGTAACAAATTATTGTTATCACAAAATATAAACTAATATACAAAGGAGGAGATTGTTTGATTGCAGATTGATATTCTGAGCAGAAATTTACAAAATAATAAATTACAAACCAACCTTATATTGTTCCACATAATGTGTCTAGGTGTGGAGGTCCACGAGACAAATTACTAGATAATTTGACCGGGGTTCAAGATGCATAACTGCTAGAGTCTGGTTGGGAAGTGTTCAACTACTTCAATAGGAGGAGAGAATATTTATTTCCACTATGCAATCCATGGAGCTTAGACTTGAACAATTTCATTTGTCCTAATATATTTATTGATGTTGATTTCGTGAAAATGGTGGTTAAGAATTAGCACCCAGGTTATAGAGATACTCTAGCTGCAGATGGTAAACCTATGGTGTTCATAGCTAGGGAAACAATTGCATAAGCATTCTATTTAAACAAGTCAGAGTGATTCCACATACCACATACCACATACCATATGTATATTGTATCTCCGATCACAACATATTAATCTTTCCTCAACTCAACCGCTACCACAATCTGTGTCTGATATTTTTCTTCCTGAATACCATTCAACATACATAGTTGATCTTCCCTTTACCGATCATGTACATTTCTTACTAACCATTGTAATCATGATAACTAAATGATTTTCCATCAAGGGCAACCAATTATGCATCCACTCATGACCTCTTTGCATATCTCCTCCAAAGCTATCATAATGCCAACAAAGGAATTATGTTCACTCAGTAGTGAACAAATTTCAGAATTGTTGGACAAAGAATATCATAAGTATATTCACAAAATTGGTTCATAAATTTTTCCAACTCATGGAAAAAATGCAGATAATAAATATATCTTTTATGATGATTAATTTGTCAATACCTGAGTATCACGATAGCTTTGTTGATACAAAAGAGGCCTGTGTCATTTATAAATATGAAATAGAAAATAGCTCTTAGGGGGATGATGTGTCTAATAAATAAATACATTATGAGAAAGATGAGGGAGCAAGTACATTTGAAAATAATTTTAATTTTTTTTCAAATCCATTGTGTGATGTAGAGATAAAGGAAAATCAAATTACATCCTAGCAAGGTACTTTTGAAAATAATTTTAATACATCTTCAAACCAATAATATGAGGAGGATGAAGCATTTTCAGATAGTATGGGTAGTGTACCTGATTTGGAAGATACAAAATACAATGCTGAGAATATGGTATCATCATCAGAGGAAATAGGAAAAGAAATAAGTAAAGTTTTAGATCTTGACAAAATGGAAGCTTTAAGAAACAACAAATTGATATAGTAAAAGTTTCAAACATGTATAAATCTAATCTCATGGAAGAGAACGTGCTTTTGTGGGACAATCATAATTAGGATGGGAATAATAATAATGAATTCATGGGTCTTCAGGCACTCATGGGTTTGATTTCATGTAATAATCCTTTCTATAGTATAATTAATGACTATGGGACTCAGTCTAGGTATGTTTCTAAGTCAAAGGTGAGTATATCTATGCACAATAGAGATGATGATAATAAAGGATATCATATTGCATATAATTGTGCATTATATGATGAGACAAGACACTGCAAGAAGTGTGGGTATGAATTGTTTAATTTGAGAATGTAGATCATTGGAGACTATAATGGTAATAATTATAGCTAGAGAAGGGAAGGTGCCAACATATTTTATCAAGAAAATCTCAACATTATCCTCAGAATGATGTCATCGAATGTGATTAAAATAAGATCTTTGATAGAGGCAAGCATTGATTCTCTATTTTTGGTGGTCTGGGGCTACCACACAAAAATTGATGTAATAAAGTATGCATTGACTCCTTAGCCCAATGAACTTGGAACATGTTTTTATTTTACCAGAGATAAATAGATTCTTTCTATGCCCATAGGGGGCATATGTCCCTAGAAAGAGCCATTGTTGGGACTGAACAATTTTTTGCAAAATTTGAAGTACCCTTGATAAGAAAAAGGGGTAATCACACCACATACAGTATCTATATTTGGAGGCTAGATTTTGAGGACTATAATGAAAATCAATGCACTAGTCATCACTAATATTTTGTTCTTGATCAACCAAGGAGAGGAATTCTACAGAGGGCACTAGTTTGAGAAGAATGGTTTATTTGATGTGAAATGGCGAAACAAATATGTACGGAGCCAACGAAATACGAGTTTTATGTAGAATCACTATGGTATTTTTTTGGGTCATATTGAGAGATATCTACAATAATCCATTGTTGATGAAGATTGAATTTACACTCCAAGTACTATTCTGATAAAATTTGATGGCCAATTGTTCAGAAACAAAACTAAATAGTCAGGTCCACCAGGGACCTGGCTGATATCGTGATATCTAAGATTGGTTTAAATGATGAAGTGAATTATAAATCAACGATGATCGTGGGCCCTTGTGAAGGAATTATATTTTTCCATTAGTATATACAAGGAAAAACATGGTCTACACCATCGATTTACACTACACTGACAAATATGGCACATCACTACGCGACGCTAAGGTTACCCGATACTACCAAGTTTAAAGCATCCCGACAAACACTATTCTGTGTTACCCGATGACAAAAGGGATAAAGGAACCTGACGAGTAACAATAGTGCAACCTGATGGAACAACAAAGAGAGGAACCTGATAGATGAAAGGAACCCGACGATCAGTTCAACAAGGGAACATCAACAGAGTTTCAGTTCAACCCGATGACCAAGAACCGACAACCAGTTACATCTCGCAAAAAGTGGATCTGACTTTTCACGTCAGATAAAATAGTGAAGTTGTTTATTTAGCTTCTTTATTTGTTTTAAATCCATTATGTACGGAGGAAGCAATGTAATTATTATTTTTTTAATTATTTTTACTGATTTAAAACATGCAAACTAAAGATCAAGGTCAACTTGTATACCTTGGATCTAGAGTTAACAGTGTAATGCGTGATTCTAAATAGGTCAAATACGTGTATAAATAGATGCTCAATCTATTGTGAACATGTTTTTTTTCAATGAGGATTGTAGCCACTGAGAGTATATAAGGATCATAAAAGAGAATTCATACAGAAGGACAGAAAATGATCAAATCAGTTTCAAGAACAAGAACACAGGCTACCGACGAGTAGAGAAAAGGTATTTATCAATCACTATAGGTGATATTCTTATTATGAGAGCTTTAATGGATCTGTGATCAGCAATAATATATTGCATACAGTCAGGTCAAATTTATTGTACTCATTAGAACAAGTTAGTACACTTAAGAAATCCTTTCAAGAAAGGTGGACCTAACAGTCCTATTGTAAATCTCTTAACTGAGTGCACACTTAAATCAGTGTTTCTAAAGCTCTTAACATAATATATTTTAATAGGTCTCCACTTTAATACTCCTAACAGGGTAGATCATCAGAAGTGATCAATTGTAAGTCTTTACCGGCTCCCTTCCATTCTACAAATAGTGAAGTTTTGTGGGTGCCATCCCCACCGCATTTTTTCCTTCCTAACAGAAGTTTTCTGCGATATCATATCTTGTGTTATGTGTTTATTACTTTCATGAATGTTTCTATGAATGTTGCAAATAATTAAATATTATGAATTAATACTACTTGCATAAGAAGAACATCAGTAATGGTCGGTAATACAGTAAAGAATGATTGCTAATGGTCAAAGGTGAAAAGAGTTAAAAAATTTAGAGGTACTGATTCACCCCTCCCCTCTCAGTACTACTTCCTATTAATCCCAACAATTCATATTAGAGCTAAGTCTCTTCTTGGAAAGCTTAAAGGCTTAAGAGCAAAGATCATACAATGGAGAAGTACAAACTTGATAAGAATATTGAGAATAAAAAGCTTGAGATATAGATGTTCTATGAACAATATAAAGAAGCAAGAGTCAAGATGAGAGAGCTGCTGGATGAGAGAAAAGGTATGGCAACTCAGAGCAATGAAAATGATTATCAAGAAGAAGAGATTCCAGATTTCTTTAAATCTTTAGATCAAATACAAGCAATACATCAGATACATCAGAAGAGAACATCACAAGTCTAAAGGAGATCAATCAACATCTGACAGAGCAAATAAAGATGCTGCAAATCGGTCAAGAGACTCAGATGGTAAGAATAATTGATGTGATGAGTTCTGCTAGACAAGCTAAAACAGAAAGAACACTAGCTATTGATGACAGAAGGAATATTGTAGAGAAGCTACAAGAGGATTTAGAAATTCAAAGACATGCTGAGCATCACCATGAGATTACAAATCAGATTATTCTAATGAGTCAAGAAGCAAACAGAATGAATATAGAACTCATTGAAAGAGTATAGGCTATCGGTGAACTAAGAGAAGAGAGTGAAAAAATAAAGCATGAGGTTAGAGTTCAACAATAGCATAATGAAATTATTAGAAAGGCTTAAGAAAGCAATAAAAGAATGGATGATTTTATTGAAGGACAATGAAGAGTCAAAACAACAACGGTCTAAGCTTTACCAAAAATGGAGAATCATCTAATCAAGCAAATCCAAAGAATGTCTATGAAAATCCAAGACCAAGAAATCTGACATGCAAACATCGTGGAAAGAAAGGCCACACATCAAATGTGTGTAGAGGTAAAATGAAAGTTATTCCTAAATCTACATCTTCATTCATAAGATTTTGTTATAAATGTAGCAAGAAAGGACATAAATCTTATGAATGTAAGTCTAAGATGGATCAACCAAAGAAGGAAACCTACATGGACAAATACTATCCTACATGCAAGATGAATGGGCACACAACTAATGAATACTGGAAAAAGAAAAGGCAAGCATGGAAGCCAAAAGGTCAAGAAACTCCCTATCAACCAAAGAGAATTGGTAATAAATATGTACGAGACTACAATACATGGACAAAGTGTACAACATGTGGTAGATATGGTCACATTGTTGCAAACTGCATGAGGGCATGGACCAAAAGGTCTAGAGGCTGGTCAAACCCCAGAATGGCATGCTTACACTGTCACAAAGTTGGTCATCTCAAGAAAGATTGCAAAGATCGAATGACAGAGACAAGCATATATCCCAATGGAAACACCATTGAAGACATCCAGAGGGCTAGAGACAAAATGTGGAGAAAAGCTTCAAGCAATGATGAAGCTGGACCAAGCAATGCAAATGGTGACACCCCATCCAATGGATCCAGTGACATCACCACCCCCACTTAAGCTGAACAAGTAAGTATGGAACTGCACTACACCAAGTCATATTTTGCATCAGTTCCATTATACAAATTGATACATAGTCAAAATCTGCATAAATAAAGATGCATATTATGTTACTTGTTACAATTATAAGAAAACAACCCCATCGGTATACACATACCGAAAATCATCGGTGAACATAACGGATGAGTTGTTTACACTTATCGTAAATTTTTGGTCAACACATAAAATGGCTAAGTTGCTAATGTATCCCGACACCCGTTGGTAACAAAGTAAAGTTATAAAGTTGTCATGATAGAACACCGATATCTGTCGATAAAAGAAAAAATTCTTAATAGCCATCCTGAGCATCCTGACAACACCGACGATGATTTTGAAAGTCTTCCCGAAGGACTCCGTCTTCATGTCCTGACGAGTCATTGAGAATTTATGACAGACTTAGGGAAAAAGTCTATAAATACTCGACAGGAGCACTTCATTTTGCACCCACAATTTGAAGAGAAAAAGTAGAGCAAAAAAATAGAGCATTCAGTAGAGCGACCTCAACTCGATCCAAGCACATAGCAAACAAATCATTCACCATTATCGCGGATCAAAGTAAGTACCGAGGGCACCGAAAGAACTCTGTCGTTATTTTCAAGAAAGCCCTAATATTTGAAAAATGATGGCAACCACTTCAAGAACCGCTAAGATCAAGAGTGATAAGAAGAATGTGGTTAGGTTAATCAAGAACAACACCTATGTAGAGCCCAAATATAAGATATGCCTGGAGATCGCATCGCAACCCGATGAAACCAGCGTGTTTTCTAAGATTCTACATAGGGTTTTGTTAATAGAGGACATAAGGTCCTATATTCATTGTAAGATTGCTGAGATAGGTGATATGGAGATGGATGAAGCTTACAAGAAGTTTTGTGATGCAGAAGGAAACCTAAAAGATGAACATAAGCATCTGCAAGTGAAGGGAATAACCAATGCCCTATATTTCCTAAGGGACTTCAAAACTGACTTGATTAGGTTGGTACTTAGCAGAATGCATGATCAGAAGCTATAGCTAGATCAACCCAAATAAATCACTAAGGATGTCCTTCATGCTGTCACTGGTTATCCAATAACCGACAAGCCTAAGGCACACAAGCATCCTTCAAGGATACAAGTTGAAAAGCTCACAAAAGCTGAATGGGATAATAGAGGTCTCAAAGTCAACAACATCACCAAAGAGGAGCTGAGGTTTGGTGCATGTGTGATTGGTTACAAGATCTTTCAGGAAAGAAGGATGAACAACATATCATCAACATCAATAAGCACAACTTACAAAATAGTGACAAAGGGCATACAGGTGGATATATGTGAGATCCTGTTGAAATAACTTGATGAGAACATGAACACAATAAGGTCTGCAAAGACTAACACATGTAAGTTTGGCTCACTTATCATGTGTATATTTTTATACTTTCAAGAATACTTTCCTTTAGTAGGAAAAGTAAAATGGGACACTACAAAGCCGGTGACACTACAAATTAGTGAACTAATTAAGTCACTAGGAGATAACTTTGAATCTGTTATGACTACATACTTCCTTGAATTCAAGGAAAAGATGATGGAAATAACAAGGATCCTAAAAAAATAATAGAAAAATGTAGGGATGAGATATGTTTTATGGTGGATACAGACTTCACCCACATAAAACTGGTTGTACCAAGAACAGCTTGGTTAGCCCTTCTTGATTATGAAATAAACATAGATCAAGCAACCAATGCCATTGATGCATTGATCAATGAACCAATTGACAAAAAACAACCAATGTTTGGAACCTATGAAGAGGCCAAATCAAAGATAAAAAGAGGCCTAGATATCAAAAAGATTGTCAATAAGAAGAATAAGATGGTCAAGAATCTTAAAAAGATTCTATCGGTCAATGAGGAGGAACAAGA
The DNA here is from genome assembly GCA_018584345.1 of Thuja plicata. Classification (NCBI taxonomy): domain Eukaryota; kingdom Viridiplantae; phylum Streptophyta; class Pinopsida; order Cupressales; family Cupressaceae; genus Thuja; species Thuja plicata. The sequence goes on from MU224666.1 coordinate 2,891,938, forward strand.
ACAAATTGAGGAAACCGATGAACAGGGTACCATCGGTGAAGGGAAAGATGAGCATAAATTAGATTCTAAGGCAACTGAATTTGATACACCTCCACCTCCTATAAAGAAACAGAGGACAAGGATTCAAATGGCTAAGATTGAAACCACATGCCTTAAGAAAGGTCAAGTAAGGACCTATAAGAGGAAGCAGTCAGCAAAGCAAACAAAGGAGCAAACTACGAATACAACACCTATAAAGAGGAGAAAAAGATTGGTCAGGAAAATAGCTGAGATAGAAGACACAAAAGATGATGTGCCTAATGTAACAAAGAACAATTTCAGAAATCAAACAATTGATGAGGCTGTTGAATCTATTGCTGCAACTGGCACCATGTCTGATAAGAAAATCAGACAATGGGATAAACTTAAGCCGGAAGACCAAAATAAGATACAAGATGCCATAATAAGGGAAATGGTCAAGTACAAATATGTACCAGCTGACATTTTCAACCAAATACCCAAGGATCTGGGTAAGAAAATATCTCAACAATGGTCATATGCTCTACAGAGAAAAAGAGAAGCAAGGGAGAGGGTACTTGTTACACTTATGCCTCCTGAATCTAAGGTCGAAGAAATCAAAGAAATTATGAAGAAGCACTCAAGAAAATTTGTAGCCAATATAAGGGCTTACAAAGTGCTCGAGGATAAGTTCATAGAGCTAGATACAATGACCGAAAAAAAATGGAGATAACTCCTAGATCTACTAGCAGAGTCAACAAGTTGGGAGGAACAGTTACTTCTCACCGACACACCTCATAGATAGGAGAAGAAAGACAAGGTAAGTCCTCAGCATAGTGCTTTGGACAATGTTGAAGATATGGAGCCAATAGTTTTGGACAAAGTCATGGATGATATTGACATTCAAGACATCACACATTATGACTCTGATAAAGATCCTCAGAAAGAAGATGATGTTATATTCATATCACTTAAGGATCAGATCAAGCAACAACAAATGGAGACCAAAGCCAATAAGGACATGGATGTTCCTGATGAAGTATGGCCAGACAATTCAGTCATGGACATAATTGAACTAGACCCTGCAGAGAAAATACCAAAAGATGAGGATGTCACTGCTCAAAAGGACCAAACCGATGAGCAAGACACCACTCTAGATACAACACAAGCTAGCACACAAAGCAATATGCCAATATTGATGAAGGCCATCAATATACTAGAAGCTAATGAAGGGTCTAATGCAGAAGAAACAAGCACACCCGAGGACAAGGGTGATACAGAAGAAAAAGACACCATGGATGACACAAAGGACACAACTATAGAGCAAGCTACAACCGATGATCAGAAAGATAAATCTACTGATCAAAGTAAAGAGGTAAAAAAAAAGGTAGAAGAGGACACCCATAAAGAAAAGGGTGAAGAAGAAAAGAAAGATGACCTGGAAAAGAAAATAGAAGAAAAATTTGTAGTCACCCAAGGTTGATGGAGAGACATCTTCACAAAATTGGGAGGTGCACCCTGAGCAGAAAACACAAGAAGCATCTTTAAGAAAGCCTTCACCAAGCACTTCAGAGAGGACAAATGAACTAGAAATGGTAGTTCATACATCTGCGTCCACAAAAGTCTCAAAGAAGAAGAAGAGCAAGCATAAGAATCCAGTCACTCTGGATGAAATCATTGAGATTCCAGTTTGTGATCCCAGGACATTGGATCCAATTGAATTGACCAAGTATGCAAGACTCTATGAGAGGAAGGCAATGCAAGACAAATTGAGAAAAGCCACAAAGGAGGCAAAGGTACTTGAAGTAGAAAGAGGAATACTTCAAAAAATAGTACCAGATGTAGATGTTGATCAAACAGCCCCAATGCTTGATCAATTAGTGGTTCTCACAGACACAATCACATCCTAGAGCATAGATGCTAAGAAGGTCATGGAAGAAAGACTTGAACATAAATATGAGTTCAAGCTAGCAGAAAAGATAAGCCAAGAAGTGACATTGCAAAAGGTAAAGCTTTCTGAATTGGTTAGCACAATAGATCCGATAATCTCAGAAGTTATAACCTTAATACAGAAATTATGCACGCTTGATCAACTCACCCAGGAGTATACCAACAAGATAGCACAAATAGATGTTGATCTTCAAACAAGTGTACAAAGTCTCACAAATAGTGAAGTGGCAATAAAATTGCATAATGAGTAGCTAAAGCAAGCACGGAAGTTGAGACAGGACATACAAATTGCAGAGACCAAGTTTAGAGATGAGGTAAATGAGCTTCAAGCACAACTCTTACTGACACTCTCACTACTGCAAAAACATATGACAGAGGCAAGAGGACTAATTGCCACCCCAGAAATGTTTGTCCTAGACAACATTTATGATATGCATGCAAGACTAGAGCTAGAGCACATGGCACTAGAACTCTTGAAAGAAAAATGGGAGAAATTGCTCGAGGACATCAAGAACACCAATTCACATATTCTTGACACAATGTAAGTTACACATTTTTGTGATATTTTTTCCATCTTATAAGTTGTACATTTTTTTCATGAGTATCAAATAAAGGGGGAAGTGATATGTACATACAGTTCATAAAGTATAAAGTTCAGAAAGTATAAAGGGGGGAGTGTTTAGTCAAAAAATTGAAAGAGCAAAGAACAAGGAATGTATAGAACAGAGGCAAGTATACATGTACATATACTTATACTATACTGATGCATACAGTTAGGGGGGGTCATATAATGACAAGGATATAGACATGGTGTACATACTAAATACTAGTATTGTGCACATATCAGTTTTTGATACTAATGTCAAAGGGGGAGATTGAAGGCATTATATTTTTCCATTAGTATATACAAGGAAAAATATGATCTACAGCATTGGTTTACACTACACCAAAAAATAGGGCACAACACTACCCGGCGCTAAGGTTATCCGATACTGCCAAGTTCAAAGCATCTCGACAAACACTATTCAGTGTTACCTAATGACAAAAGGGATAAAAGAACCCGACGAGTAACAACAGTGCAACCCGATGGAACAACGAAGAGAGGAACCCAATAGATGAGGGGAACCCGACGATCAGTTCAACAAAGGAACACCGACAGACTTTCAGTTCAACCTGACGACCAAGAACCGACAGTTAGTTAGATCCCGCAAAAAGTGGATCTGACTTTCCATGTCAAATAAAACACTGAAGTTGTTTATTTAGCTTCTTGATTTATTTTAAATCTACTATGTGCGGAGGAAGCAATGTAATTATTATTATTTTAATTAGTTTTACTTATTTAAAACATGCAAACTAAAGATCAAGGTCAAGTTGTATACCTTGGATCTAGAGTTAACATTGTAATGTGTGATTCTAAAATAGGTCAAATACGTGTATAAATAGATGCTCAATCTATTGTGAACATGTTGTTGTTCAATGAGGATTGTAGCCACTGAGAGCATCTAAGGATCAGACAAGAGAATTCATGCTGAAGGACAGAAAATGATCAAATCTGTTTCAAGAACAAGAACACAGGCTGCCGACGAGCAGAGAAAAGGTATTCATCAATCACTATAGGTGATATTCTTATTATGAGAGCTTTAATGGATTTGTGATCAGCAATAATAAATTGCATACAGTCAAGTCAAATGCATTATACTCATTCTAACAAGTGTAGTACACTTAAGAAATCCTTTCAAGAAAGGTGGACCTAACAGTCCTATTGTAAATCTCTTAATTGAGTGCACACTTAAATCAGTGTTGCTAAATCTCTTAACAAAGTAGATCTTAACAGGTCTCCACTTTAATACTCCTAATAGTGTAGATCATCAGAAGTGATCAATTGTAAGCCTTTACCGACTCCCTTCCATCCTGCAGATAGTGAAGTTTTGTGGGTGCCATCCCCACCGTAGTTTTTACTTCCTAACAGGAGTTTTCTGCGATATCATATCTTATGTTATGTGTTTATTACTTTCATGAATGTTGCAAACAATTAAAGATTATGAATTAATACTACTTGCATAAGAAGAACATCAGTAATGGTCGGTAATGCAGTAAAGAATGATTGTTAATGATCAAAGGTGAAAAGAGTTAAAAGTTTTAGAAGTATTGATTCACCCCTCCCCTCTCAGTACTACTTCCCATTAATCCCAACACCTTGTTCTATATTGAAAAAGATTATCATAGTACATTAATTTATTGGGCAAATCATTTTATATATTTGCCAATGCAACCAATAATATTAAAGAGACATGGGATGGTTTTCATTGAAATATACACAAGTGTATCATCAACATAATCTATTAAAATAGTGGATACTTCATCGATAAATGAAATACAAATGATGTTGATTACATCAAAGTAATAATACATCAAAATACGATTTCAATGATAACTACCTAAATACTCATCAAAAATTAGATAAAAAGATGTGTGGTGAAATTTTATCTTGTAAACATTTGAAGACTTATCCTGAAATAACTTCCATCATAATGAATTATGCAAGTCTTATAAAAAATGGTGTATTGATGGAATGAATACATGGGTCTCTTTGAAAGGAGGATCAAAGAAGTCCACTAATAAAGAAAAAATTTAATAGTATCATCGAAGAGATGTCAATGATGGAAGGAGATAATGTGGTAATGATGAGACTTTGTAGTGAAAACAAAATGGACACCTAGCCAGATCATAGTGTCGATGAAACATGAGACAGGTTTCTCCTAAATGACCTCATCGATAAAATGTCTCACATTGGGTAAAATGAAAATGGTCTCATCAAAACTAAAGGTCTCACCAAATTGTTTCATTGAAGACTAACATTTCATTGAAAGAATGAATATATAAAAAATGTGGAAATTTTCGATGAAGTGTTACATAAAGGATGTCAAAGGAACTTGTAAGTCTTTCCTTGAAATATACTTTTGGCATTATAGAAGCAAGATAATGTTTTATCAAAGTGTAAGAGGCATTGAAGTTTGCCTCATTTGTTTCTATGGCTGGCATATATACAAAATATGAGATTACAAATAGAAGACATATGAAGTGTTTGACAAAATGATCAAACAATAGAGAAAACAATAGAGAGACCAGTTGAAACTATTCAACCAAATATCTGAACCCTATGAAACATGGTTATATGAAGATATATATATCAGTTTGGGTGTTGGAATACCAAATGCTGGATATATTCAATTCTGGAAGATACATATCCTAGAAATGATTTCCAGAATATGGGCTGGACCCGTTTGGTTCATCCCAAAGATGACAGAGAAGATGCATAAATAATTTTAATTGTTTATTTCTTAATTTACACACACATACACACATGTGTGTCTACACATACATACACACATATACACACATTTGTATATATACACATTTACACATATATGTGTGTGTATATAGATACACACATCTGTATATATACACATGTATGTGTGCATATACACACACATGTTTATACACGTGTATATATATACACATGTGTATACACACATGTATATATATATGTGTGTGTGTGTGTGCATACACATGTGTATATACACACACATATATGTATATATACATGTGTGTGTGTATATATACACGTTTATATATACACACATGTATGCACATATACACATGTGTGTATATATACACACATTTGTATGTATATACACACATGTATACACATACATACATGTGTGTATATATACACATATACGCACATTGGTGTATATATACACACACCTTTACACATCTATCATGTCACAGATCCGACGAGATATTAAATTTTTTGTAAAAATTGGAATTGGAATTCGAAATTCCAATTCCACCTATTTAGGTGGAAGATTGATAATATGCCCATTTTGGAGTAAAATGAGAATTTTGTAATTCCAATTCCATTTTTATACATGAACCCAAACATGAAATTTGGCATTATACGAAATTAGATAATGTCAATTCCAGTCTAATACCAACCCAAAATGTCCATTTCATAAAATAGGAGAGGTGATAGTAGATGAGAAACAATTTTGACGCAATTAGCAGGGTATGGAAGTCGTCAATGGGATATTACAGAGAATGCATAAGAACTGTTTGACAGAATGCTTCAAACAAATTTCGTCCCAAGAAATGAAGTGCGTGAATTTCTTGGGAGGTTGCAAATAAATGTGATCTACAAGTATGAAGCCAAAACCCCAGATTAGTATAGGGAGAGAGGTTTTGTGACCACATCGAATGTGAATGGTTCATAGTGGACCCTTGACAGAATGTATGCAATGAAGAAGTATGGACTTCGCACAGAAACCAAGTAGAAGAATGCCTCATACGAGTATGATCTCGAGGATTTCCAAGATTTCAGTCATAAAGAACCAGAAGGAAGGCCTTTGCAAATGTTCGTTGGTAAAGATGTTGATGAAATAAGGAAACATAGAAGATCCACCTAAAGTGTTTGACAAAATGCGTTAAAAGGATAATCTTATAAAAGACGATGTGCACACGTCCAAAATTGTGGACATGAACAAGGTAAATGCAGAGCTGAATTCAACAATCCTTACCAACATTCTCCCTGTACATCTTTTTAAGTATCAGAGGATATTTATTAGATGTTGTAATTACAAGTCCCATATACAAGGCTCGTGAATGGTTTGAACAATCACAGTGAAGTGGAAGCACAGGGGGGAGGCACTACTTAATTATTAATTGAGATGTGTTCAGCAATGTATTCTCATCATGAAACTTAGTCACGGGAAGTCAAGCAACGGTATAATTTATTCCTTAATTATAATGTGTACTTAGTTATCCTTTTGTCTCTTCATTTCTAGGACAAATGATTAGTTTGTTAAGGATAACAAATGTTATCTGAACAGTCATATTGTTTTGTATCAAACCAATTTGGTGTGTCTCCTTGTGTCTATAAAAGGAGCACCTCAAATGAGAAAAAAGGGGGAGTTAGATTTTAGGAGTGCAGATTTTTACAATACAAAATATAAATAAAAAGATGATTCAATAAAAAAACAATTCTAGTTTTCCTCTTTTCAATTGAGCTGTGGGTGGAAGATTCTTCTGATTTAGATCAGTTCTTTGTTGTTTCCTTTCAGGCGTGGCTTAAAGATCACACACTAAGGTTTGACTTCCATTGAGAGTGGCGGGGCACACTAAACGACGCTTCGGAGCAGTTGAAGGAGAGCCATTGAAGTTCACACGGCAGTAATTTGAAATTAATTTGAAATCCAATGTTAAACGGAGAAGAGGTTGGAACGGAAACAGACGCTGATAAGATGGGGCCCACATCTGCACACCTAAGCAGTCAAAGCTTAGTGTGTGATGTTTAAGGCTGGCCCACTAAAAGTAGCGACATCCACCGCCATCCTACAATATAAATCTAGGTTAGTTTTTCTATAATGATTAATATTTATTTATTGTAAACATTAAATATAGTGATATTAACAACCTTTTTCTTATTTTTGCAAGTCCAAAATTTACGGTTATGATTTTTGTCTGTCTGTGACGTCCTTAACATGCAATGCAGTCCATCACCACAGTGACACATAGGAGCATTTGTCATAGACATCACCCCTGCATCAAACAGATTTTTGTTCATTCATACTATTGAAGCAACCAAACTTAGTATTGGAGATACATAACTACATTCATATAACATCAGATAGAAGATGGGGAAGAACAATATCCATGAACTAAATGGTGACGTAAAAACACACCGTTAAATATGAAAACACAGGGAAATCCACGCTCTACGCCCTTATGCC
>MU224666.1:2919499-2939612 GCA_018584345.1 Thuja plicata
TATATATATATATATTTCAACTATCTTAATAAGAAGAATGCTCAATGCTAACCACCCAATACACAATATGAAATATAAGCAATATGCTATAGTATATTTTTAGAATCGATGAACATCAAAAGGTATCTAATATATAGACAGCGTGCCATTAACTTCAGAACACCCATTTCCAATAAACAAGAGTGCACTGAAGGAATACGAACTGAAGAGTCTTCAACCGACAACCAAGAAACCTTTCACATACTCACATGGAAGTCACGTGGTCTTTCACGAAGAGGAATATGAAACACGAAGACACTAGATAAACCACCATGCAGGAGGCATATAAATAATAAATAAGTCCAAATGCAACCCGAGAAATTCACATTCTCTTGAAGAGAAGAGTCAACACAGGTAAAATAAGCTCTCTTGTAGCTACTAACATTAACACTCCCTCTTAGCAAGAGATATCTTCAGCAAGTCTTCTCATGAATAGTACAAAAAGCTGCAACCAAAATGGATGTCAACAAAATCTCATCACATATTTTCTCAAAAACAAAAATGTTATCTCAGCATAACAATATTAACCATAGCTACTCCTAGATAGTGAAAAATAAATAAATATAAGCCATAGAGTCACACATATGACTTTCACCATGGATACTCCCAGCGGGTGTATCCACCATAGCTACTCCTAGAGGGTGGAAACAAGGGATTTCACCTCGAACTTCTCTCACAAAGAAGAACTAATTAATAAGGGATTGCACCTCAAACTTCTCTCGTAGAGAAGAACTCATTAACAAGGGATTGCACCTCAAACTTCTCTCGCAGAGAAGAACTCATTAACATATATAATGTGTCATTGAAGCTGAGACTCTCTCTCAACAAGAGCAACATTCTTAGCAATACCAAGCTTTTCTCTGAAATAACAAAACTTCACTCTTGGAAGTGGCTTGGTAAGAATATTCGCAGTTTGCTCCTATGTAGAAATGTACTTAAGTTCAACAACTTTCCTTTGAACCATGTCTCTCAAGTAATGATATTTAATTTCCACATGTTTAGTTATGTCATGAAAGACAAGATTGACCGAAAGCTTCACACAAGTTTGGTTATCACAAAATATCACTGTAGGATCCATAGGTTGTCCAAACAACCCTACAATCAATTTTTGAAGCCACACAACTTCTCTTGTAGCCACACATACTGCAACATACTCTGCTTTAGCTATACTTTGAGCCACACAAGATTGTTTCGTGCTACACCAAGAAACTATAGTTGAACTTAGACTAAAACAACATCCTGGAGTACTCTTTCTATTAGGTACGCAACCTACCCAATATGAATCAGAGAACCCCTGTAAGTTCAGCTCTACACATGAAGAATATTTTAGACCAAACCCCACTGTACAATGTGTTGGAACCCTAAAGTTTGCAAAATTTAGAGTTCCAATTTACATGCACAAAAGCAAATTTCTCTGTACAATCATGTACAACACCTATGATCAATCATGTTCTTTCATTCCAACTCCTGGGAACCCGTTCTAATGCATATATCAGGTGGTCGATTTCCAGATATGTATGTGTTTTACAATTTGTAGATGCAGAATGATTCCAAGTAAGTACTTTCTGATTATGATTTCTTTACACTAGAGCATTCTTATGTAACTTCAATTGTTCCTATGCATGTTGTTTGTCATAAATACGTTCTATGCCAAATTACAGATTCTCTCAACAACATTTACTATTTTTTATTGGCTAAAACTAATGGAGTTTTTGCAGATTTGTTGTTGCAGGATGACAATATTGGTCAGGAGCTCTCTTTGGAAATTATTATCTTTTGGTCGGATAAATTTCTTATCAGATGAATGGGTTCTTGTGATTCTTTGTATCGAAATGAAATTATGTTGTAGATTGTGGGTCTTCATCAGGTCATTTGACATATTTTTGTGCCCAAGAGCAAATGCAATTTTCAATAGTTCATCAGTAAAACTTTCAGGAATAGAAAGTTTAATCTTTGGAAATTAAAATCTTCACACTCAAAGAGGATCTTACAAAACAGTTTGGTAAAAATTTTCTTGGTATATGAGACTATGTTCCTGTCTAATTTCGTGGAGATCAGAAAAGTTCTGGCATGCTTTTTAATTGTTTTCTGACTGATCTGTGGCATAAAAATGAATCAAAAAAAAGTTTCAAATTTGCAAAATCAGAGGACAACCCACCTAATATTTTGATGTCAAATGCTTCCAATTTGATTTTCATAAAGATCTAAGCTTGTTTGTTGTGTTATTTTAAAATTCACATTGCTCTGACTAGCTCAAACATGTCAGTTTACAAAGGAGGTACCTGAATTTAGCGGGTTGCTCAGAATCTAAAATAAAACCCATATTTTAAAATGGAAAATTAATTTTTCTTTTCGTCTCTCTATAGTTTTGAAGAAGTATAAAAAAAATTGAACATTTTTGAAAATGACATTATTACAATTAAAGGATGAACATGAAGGTGGGCCCAGCAGTTTAATTTTTTTTATAAAAATCACATTTAATCATTTGGGAGGGTAAATAAGGAGGTTTGCTTAATGGCTATGATGTTCACCATTTGGCTAACCTAGTTTTGGTTGGCTGAGAAATAGCGAAAATCAATAAACAAGAGCTTTGAAACAGGTTATACCCAACCATGAGATCTTTTTGCCCTGATCATTTGAAGTCATTTTTGTGCTCTAAATGGTTATTTATACTTGTAAAATAGCTCCCAAACCTTGTCTTATGGATGGAAAACCAGTTTTTGACAGTTGTATGTATTTTTGAGAAGCCGGTAAGTACAAAAACGGCCCAGCAGAATTGAAAAGCCGTGGAGACAGTTTGAGTCATTCTTCAGAGCTGAATATGTGCATAAATGATGAATTTCATCTCTTAAATTTTATGTTTCTCCTGCGATCATTTCATTATGCAGTGTGCTAAACAATTGAGGATAAATAAGGTGAATATGAAAATCATTATTATAATGGAGAGAATAATAGTGCAAAGCACTTTCAGAGAAAATAGGAGAGTTAGAAGTGAAATATTTGCAAAATCAAGATTCCAAGACGAGATGTGTTTAACCGAGAGTGAATATGTTACTAAGAATGGAAGACTACATATCTTAGGGATAATATGTTCATTGATAATATGTTCATTGGATATTTCTCAACAAAGAGATGGGTAACAAGAAGAATTTTTTTTTTTAGGATGAATATTTTAAGACGGGTAAATATTCATCCTATTGCATATATTATTATAAATATTTTATCATCTGTGTGGAAATTAACCTAATATAATATTTTTCATTATAATTTGCAATATAATAATATTTTACATATGGATATTGTTCACAAAAGTAATGAGTGCAGGAAATATTTGAAGTTGATAATATATTGGGGTAGTGACTGCAACCGACGTGCACATCAATTGTATTCATTTTTTTTATCAATACAAAGAAAACATGTTTCATGTCCAAGGTTTAGGAAGTAAGTTCATTATCTTTTACTGAATTGGTCCTTAACATTTTCAATTACAGAAAGTATCTTCTTTATTGTTAGATGACGGAGAATTGAAGTGTTTTGAATATTAATTTTTGAATATCAAGGGTTGTATATGAATTTCTCATCTATACAACTCCTTGTCTAATTGGTTTCCTGCCAAGCAATTAAATACATTTAGACTAAAATTAATATCATAATCAATTCATCCTTGATGTCACTGAGAAAGAAACCTAAAATTGAATTGTAAGGTGTACATGATAATTCAGACAAAGATTGACTACATTCCGCCCAATTAGTTGATTAAGGGACTGGCCTATGTATTTTCTCAAAAGAGAGATTTTACATTTGTGAGAGCACTGAAGTTCTTTCATTTATACTTGTATATTTGTAGTTATCAGTATTTGATATCATATCTAAAAGTATTTTATCATACAATTCATCCTTGATGTCATGGAGGAGGGAATCTAAAATTAAATTATAGAGTGTTCATGAGGGTTCAAACAAAACTTGACCACATTCTGCCCAATTAGTTGGATAAGAGACTAACCTGTGTATTTCCTCAAAAAGGGTTTTTTATATTTTGTATAAGCATTAAAGTTCTTTCATTTCTTCCTTGTATATTTGAAGTTGTCAGTATATTATCTCATACCTAAAGCAATTTTCTTACACATAATTCAATTTCATTTGCAAAGCATTCACACGCATTCAAACACAAGTAAGAAGTAAATATTCTTATTATGATTAAGCTCAAGGAACATTTTCCATCCTAAGAGATCAAGGAAGTTTAAATTCACTATAGAAAGCACCTTTGTGTTTGGGGTGAGGGTTTACCCGCCTAGGTTTAGCGAAGCCTAAAGTGTAGGAGAATTAGATTATTCTTGTTTGTTGGACAAGATTGATTGTATAAATCCTATAGGAGAATTGGCAAAGCTCTTGGATTTCCAATCTGCGGTTTTGGGAACCAACAGATTGGCAACTCTGCTCGGGATTTGAAGAAGAAATTTTTCAAAATATTTGGTGATTAAATATAGGTTCTACTGGAAATAAGAACTCAGAACGATAAGTATCATTTTCCTCTAAGTGAGGTGGTGAATCTATTTAAAAGTAATCAGCGACTCCACTGAGGTAGAAGACTTAGAAAGAGATGGTAGCTTTCCTCTTTGAAAAGGTGAACAATTTTGTTTCACGATGTCTCAGCCATTTCAAAGAAGACCATTTATTCATGATGACATCATGCCATTGGATCTTAGGAGATTTTAGTGCATCCCAAATTAATTACTCCCTAAAATTTCACAGCTTGTACCAGATTGTCATAGAGAGTGGGATGAATCAACATTTGACCATTTGGATGTGTTTTACACATTTATAGAAGATTATGAGATATGTGTAGAAGATCAGATGATGAAGTTATTTGTAAGTACTTTAAAGGATTATGCAAGAGAAGCATATGAATCACTACCTACACAGAGCATCTCATCGTGGACAGAATTTGAACAATGGTTCCTATATGAATTTCACGATGCAAGTAAGTAAGAAGATAACATGTGTTATGAACATGAAGAGAATCAGAATTGCATTATGGAAGAAGAACCCTACGTGTCTTACTTGAATGAATTTTTCAATTTGGAAAGATATGAAGGTTAATCTTCAGTGCATTTGTTGATAAGGATGGTGAATATTTATCGAGAAATGCCTTAAGACATTATGCCTCTGCGCAAGGAATTAATAAATAAAATATGTGAGTTGAGAATCACACCATATGATCCTTCTGTAAATCTCCTTATGCATGTATTAAAAGAAGATGATGAATACAAAGAAAAATACATAGAAATGAAACAAAAACCTAATGAAATTCCAGATTCAAATGAGGAAGAAATTTTGGATCAGATTGAAGAAAAATCTGTTGTTGATGAGACTTGTATGGAAATAGATTGTAGGGAATATAAAATTGAGGAAACAAATTCTATTAGCATCGAAGAAAGTTCAGATTTATTAGATATTGAATATTAGAAGCATGTTTAGAAGAATGGTCCAAAAATTTTCTCAATCCACCAGAATAAACAAATTAATGAATCAACACATATGCAAAAGGTATTTTGTGAAATGGAAAATAAATCTCAGGATCATAAAATGTTTGATTATGATGAAGGAAATAGACTTCTAAATAGTTTTGAAATTTTTTCAAATTTCCTAGACAATAATATTCCTGAAAACTATGAAAAAATATTTTCTAAATATGAATCATTTTTAATCCATTTTGTGAAATAAATATAATCCTTCCAAACCGTGAAGATGAAACAGAAAAGCATGTATAGTATATGAATGGAAGGAAATCGTAGGAGATTAATTTATTTTTCATGTTGATAAAGTGGATGACAAATCTCAAGAGAATACATTTTGTGAAAGAACACATTGTGATACATCTGTTGGAGTTTGTTTTATTGGAAGCGCTACTCTATATTTTTTTTGTACCTATGTTGGCACATACCCCTCCATCTCTCAAGTCTTATGAGGTGTGATTCAAGGATCCTTTGATTTGAAGCTATATTCTTCTGGCCAATATATACATTTCATCCTTGATGAAGACCCTTCATTCTCAGTAGTGACCTATGAAGCTTAGTAGGTGGTCATTCCTACTCTTGATGCTTAGTTGTAGATAGATCCATGTTTGGGGGTGAACTTTTTATGTCCTTGGCTTGTAAATTGAGAGATTGGCTCTATTCTTATGTTGGCATTTCAATACAAAAACTCTAAAATTTGATAACATTAGTATTTTTATTTTATTCTAATCTTAGTTTAATCTATTTGTATCCTTAATAGAAGATGAGATGATTGATTGTCCCTTCGGCTTTTGATACTTGTTGGATATTTTGTGACTATTCTTCTTATTATACTCTTTATCATTCATGAATCAAATTTGTATTGTTGATATTTAAAGTTTTTGTAATAGAACATTACTATATGAGCTATGGGACCTTGTGTGCAACTGTTTTTATTATTCATTCATTTTTTGTTGTACTATGTTATACAGTGTTAATATTAAAGTATTAAACAATATTGTTATGGTGTATCATCTTAGGTAGATTTAATTCCACTGTTATTTCTTTCCCTTTCCCCTCAAAGAAGAAATTAAATGAAGAGCTAGCTTCTAAAATCCTAGAGGTTGTTCAGTAATGCACAAAATAGTCCCCTTTATTACTAAACTTCCCATAAAGGTTGTTACCTTACTTGAATGAAAGTTTTAGTATCAACACATTCACCTTATCTTGTGATGTCCAATCCCTTAGCTTGAAAAAATATGTCATCCACCTTATCGGATGAGAGAATTATATTTAAATCATTATGATTTAAATATCAATATTTATACCGCACACAATTTAAACATTGGATAGAAAGTATTTTCTCACTCAAATTAACCCAATATAATCCTTTTCATTAGAATTTGCAATATAATAATATTTTACATATAGATATTGTTCACAAAGGTAATGAGTGCAGGAAATATTTGAAGCTCATCAAGATCTTTCCCAGGAAGAGAAACATATACTCAAAGAAGAGGAATGGAGGAAGATTATAAAAGGACTTGGAGAAAACTCATTTATTATTTATATAAAATATTTTCATAAAACTCTTTTATTATTGTAATCTTTAAAGCTATCGGTTGTAGTTAGTTAGTTTTTAGGAATAGATACTGGGATACCACAACCGATACTGGGGGGACGATTATGGATAGATCAATATTACAATATTGTGATGGATAATATATTGGGGTAGTCTCTCCACCCGACGTGCACACCAATTGTATTCACTTTTTTTGTCAATACAAAGAAAACATGTTTCCTATCCAAGGTTGAGGAAGTAAGTTCATTATCTTTTACTGGATTGGTCCTTTACATTTTCAATTATAGAAAGTTTCTTCTTTATTGTTAGATGTCAAAGAATTGAGGTGTTTTGAATATCAAGGATTGTATATGAATTTCTCATCTATAAAACTCCTTGTCTAATTTGTTTCCTGCCAAGGAATTAAATACATTTAGAATAAAATTAATATCATACTCAATTCATCATTGATGTCATTGAGAAAGAAACCTGAAATTGAATTGTAATGTGTACATGATAATTCAGACAAAGATTGACTACATTCCGCCCAATTAGTTGGATAAGGGACTGGCCTATCTATTTTCTCAAAAGAGGTTTTTAACATCTACGAGAGAACTGAAGTTCTTTCATTTATTCTTGTATATTTGAAGTTATCAGTATTTGATATCATATCTAAAATTATTTTATCATACAATTCATCTATGATGTCATGGAGGGGGGAATCTGAAATTGAATTACAGAGTGTACATGAGGGTTCAAACAAAACTTGACTACATTTTGCCCAATTAGTTGGATAAAAGACTGTCCTGTGTATTTCCTCAAAAAGGATTTTTTACATTTTGAATAAGCATTGAAGGTCTTTCATTTCATCCTTGTATATTTGAAGTTATTAGTATATTATCTCATACGTAAAGCAATTTTCTTACACACAATTCAATTTCATTTGCAAAGCATTCACAAGCATTCAAACATAAGTAAGAAGTAAATATTCTTATTATGATTAACCTTAAGGAATATTTGTCATCCTGAGAGATCAAGGAAGATTAAATTCACTATAGAAAGAACCATTGTGTTTGGGGTGATGGTTTACCCGCTGTTACACCCGTTCTTATTTTTCTTTCACATTTACCTTTTTGCGGGTTGTTTTGAACTTTGTTTAAAACTTTCAAAAGTTTAAATTCCTTTGTTCAGTTTGGCTTGTGCGTCTAGCGTTGTTGCGGCTTCATTCTGGCTAGATTTCCTTTAGGTGAGTTTCCCTATTTTTAACTTTAATTTGAACTTTCAAAAGTTCAAATTCGAAAGTGCAAGCAGAAGTTTAAAGTTCTATTTTCTCATAAGTCGTCGCGTCTTTAGTCAATTCTGTCTATTCAGTTTGAACTTTCAATTGAAATTTCAAAGTTCCATTCCAAAAGTTCAAATCTGAAGATTTTCTTTTCGGATCCGTAATGGATTTCATATCAAGTGAAGGTAATGATGGTACAGAGAAAGAATTGGCGGGAGATTTTGAAGCAATAATTGATTGTACTTCTTCTCGAGATTAATCATTATTTGTAAGCCCAAAGAGTGTGATGAGATGGTTAATTAATGAAATGTCAAAAAATATGTCACTTCGATATTTAATTCACACGGATGAATTGAAATTTTGTGCATGCCGTCAATTCAGGCATATCTTTTGTCTTTATAAGCGAAGGTGGTATTTTCTTTTTCTCATTCAGCCTGGTTTTCTTTCATTATTGCAGTGTAGAGGAGATGAAGGAGGTAATCTCAAGTTGTAGGACTATCATTTTCATGAAATTTTGTGAGTGGTCGAACTCTGATTTATAGCTTAAGCAGTCTGTTGAAGCTTACCAAGATTTTTAAATTTTCTTCTCAAATTCCTTCTCTGTTTATTCTGGAGTTTTAATTGATTTGATATGATGAAGTATAATAGGCCATTGTTGCCTAAACTGAATTCCTCTTCCAGCTTAGTTATTTCCCTCCTAGAATTAGAATATAATTCCCTTTTAAATGTGACTGTTGAAAGTTTTTTGGAAAGATTGAAGAATCCTTGAAAAGGTTCCATAGCTGAGAAAATTAACCACGGTGGTTTAATCGAAGCCGTCACCTTCCCAATTGTAGCCTCTTGTCCAGATTTGGTTTTGGAGTGTATGAACCATTATGATGGAAATGAGAAGTGCATTCACACTAATTCTAGTGAGATTCTGGTAAGGATTGATAGAGAAACAGTGATGTCAGCCATGGGAATCCCTGATAAAGAAGAATATGAGGCATGGACTATAGCTAATGCTTACTCTTTCTTTTCAGAGAAGAAGAAGCAATACAGGAATGTGATTTCTGAAGCCTGGTTACTAGATTCTAAAAGAGGTGGTTCCTGTCTCCCAAAACCTCTCACTTGTCAGCATCTCATTCCCAAAATCAGAGACTTAGTTTTTTTGCTAAATAGAGTAAAGGGGAACCATCATACTTTCTATTGGGAAGATTGGATGTTTTTCTATATACAGGTAATAACTAAGGGAGATAAATTCCTAGATTGGGGTGAACTTATAGCCAAGAAATGTCATGAAGGACTAGCTAACTTCGTTGGCATGAGAGGTTTTTATATGTCATCTTTCTTGTTCTATGTTTTAGCCAGTTTGAGAAATTGGCCGGGGTTACCCCATGAGCCCTTAACATCAAGGATTAAGATTTATGACTACTATCCACTATTGTAGCTGAGAAGATGTTCTGAGAAATTTACCAGGGTTAATGATGTGTTTATGGGTCATCTTGTCTTTGAGTTATGAGGATGTTTAAACAAAAGGATGTCTGATGAAGCAGTGCAGTTAATCCAAACCTATGGTAGTTTCTTTATACAATTCCCTAGGTTCACATAAATTAGGGTGGGTGGATTCAAAGGCGAACCTCTTAGATTTCCCAGATATGCCCTAGATCATCTAGTACTCACTGAAGTGTTTAGGCAATTAGAAATTATAGAAAAAAGTTTAAAGGGAGATCAGCCTTCAGGGGTTACCTTTCCTATGGAGCTAGGGCATTATTGTTGTAAATCCACCTTAGATGCCCTAAAATTAGCAGTAGAGGCTAAGAATTATAAATTGAAAACATTCATCGCACGCCCAAAATTTGACAGCAAGAGTTTTGCTAAATCCTAACTGGGCATGGAAGAGGGTTTCACTCATAATCCTCAACTTGAAGACTACTGGGAAGACTGTGAAGATGAATTCAAGGTCCACAAAAGATTATGGTCTCGACTTAATTTAAGACAAATTGTGGGAATGAGGCTATCTATGAGTATAAAGGGGTTACAAAGTGCGAGAATGAGGAGGTACTTGATTCTGAATTTAGCAGCAAAGTGCAGAATGAACCCCTAGCAAAAATTGATTGGAACAGACAGAAAGAGGATAATGTTCAACACAAAACTTTTAATGTTATTAGGAGAACAAAGAACTGGTTAATAGATAAGAGATTGGGCAAGATAAAGGAGAATGAGCCTATCAGTCTTAAACAAACCAAACATACCCTGCCCTCGAAAGATCAAATTTCTTCTCATAATGTTTATATTGAATCTAATATTGTAGGTACTGTTGAATTTGAGGTTGATTTGGAAAAAAGGCCTTCATCAATAAAATCCCCTGTTCCAACCAAAATCAATCATTCCAGAAATAAAAGGCTGAAGAAGGTCACAGTTGATTTTGAAGTTGTTGAATTGGACTCTGGTATAGAGGAACAAGCTCCCATCAATAACCAGATTCTAGATGTGATGGATCTTGGAAATATTGGAGAGATAGGGGAAACATATAAAGAACAAGACACCAGCAAGGTTTTATCTGTTGATTCGGTCATCCTGCAAAATCCCCCTGCAAAAGATACAGTGGATACACTGGAATGGATCCAAACTTCCATTAGAAAGAAAAGGAGTATTGTACCTATCTCATTGCCTGATAATGATATGGTAAGTAGATGTTTAGGAAAATAAGTAAAGATCAAGAAGCCTAAAACTGAGGTGATGATAGATATGGATGCAAAAATAGGGCATTGGTTTGCAGAGATTGTTATTCCCAAGAATGAGAAGAGCTTAGATGAGGTAACACTTGATGATTTTAAAGTGGAAAAGGTTGATCTTGGTGTGGCAACCCGGGCATCAGATGTCAAACATCTGGAATCTTCCACCAAGAAGATTGTGAGCAGGGCATGGAAGGATGAAAAAGACAAACTAGAAATGAAGTCAACTATCTCACAGATGGCTGGGTATATTTATTCTATCCATCATCCTGATCAAGTAGTAACAACACAACCACTGGTAGCTTTTGATATGAAATCCCCTGACAATCAACTGGTGAAAGAACATATTGTACGCAATAATTCTATTGTTGAAGCATGCGCAGGTTGGATGGATTCAGTCATGAATCACGGGAACAAATACATAAGTGATCTCAATCAGACATAAGAAGACGCTATGCCCACAAAAGATAGCCTAGATACATAATTGACAAAGTGAGATAAAGAGAAGAACCAATGGATGGATGTAATGATGTAAATAGATAAAGTGAATAATTATGGGGTAGTGAAGTTCTTGTTCGAGCGGCCTATTGCAAGTGTTGACGAGGAGATTTTTTTTGTCTCACAAGATCATCTTAATTGGAGGAATTCGATCATAAAGCAAGGTATTGAAGAATCTACTAAACTAGCTAAAGAACTTGTAGCCTTAGTAGGAATCATGAAGAATGATCTTGGGTTTATCAAAGTACCACCATTTAAAGAAGATGGTAAGACTGTGCAAAATCCTGAAGAAATGTATCAAGTTTTCAAAGAAAAGGTTTGTATGGTGAAGGAAGCCAAAATAGTTACACTTGATGAGTTTTCTCAGATTGCTGAAATAGAATCCACGCTGATCATGTGCCATAAAAATTTGGATTCACACAAAGCAAAGGTTTCTCTAGTTCATAGGGAAAATAAGGTTTGGAAACAGAGGATTGCCCACGTTGGTATTCTGAATCATCAGTCTGTGGTTCAGTTTTCTACTGAGCATCTGGAATGGCAGAAACTATGGGCACAATCACAATCAGCCACGATGACACCCTAAGCCTCGATATAATGCGGGATAATCACAACAGAGTGATTATTTTTGGCTTTTTATTTTGATACTTTCTGTTACTCGAACTACCTTAGAACTCTAAAGTTATCTTTCTTACTTTTACTCCTTTGTGGAGTTGGTTTCAAAAAACTACCTTCAAAATAGTTATTCTCTAGATATAAATGACTTATTATGACCTGAGAATGGGGTCGGCCAAATTTTGTAATTTTACTGCTTTCTAATACTTTAATTTCATAGTGATACTTAGATACTGGAAAGAAATTTTATGATCTGGAAATATTTTGATCAGTTGGTTGAAAATTAGTATATAATATTACCACAACTTTGGTGTTTTCATTGGAGTGCATAAATGGAGTTTTTGTTGGAATTACATTTATAATTATGGTGTTGTATTATGTTTCTTTCAGATTGTAAAAGAATTATGTTTCTTGTTTAAGTATTATCCTTGTTTTCTTTGAAAGAAATTTAGTCTTTTGGCTGAATTCCTGCAAATATCTCGATGATTCCTTGCGATTCATTCTTTACTCGAGATCTAAATTGATTAACCTTTAATACTTTAGGGTAAAAAGTATTGTTTGAGAGCTTTGTTGATTCATTCTTTGAAAATATTAATTGTAGATCATTGAAGAGGGAGCTGCACCTTTATGTAGAGGGACATGACCAATAAGGAAAGCCCCAGTTGTTAGCTAATTGATTTCTCCTATAAGGGTAATAGAGCAAATAATTCATTAAATTGTGTTAATTGAATTGGGGATAAATTTGTTAACTAAAAATTTTTTTGGCGACTCTGCTGGGGAACTGATACTAAGTAGGTCAGTTTCATTATATTTATAGATGAGTAGTTATGGTGTTACCTGGACAAGAAGAAGTCCCTCCAGTATTACAGCCGGATCTGCATTTTCTAGACACCTAAGAAGACATTATTGCTGATCTCAACTCTGTAGCCTAAAACCTTAGAAATAATGATTAGGAATACCAACAAGTTAGGTTGGTAATTAAGGAAGAAGAAGAACTAGGTGAATGGTTAAGGGGCCTCCTCATTTCCCAGGAAGCCGTTGTAGTAGATAGAGCAACCCAAGGGCTTTAAGAATTAATTCTGGATTCCAGGCGTTTCACAAGGTCTCAGGCCAAACAAGGTTTGGTAGATCATGATTTAGAAGATCATAAAAGACTTACTGGTACCCTTGATTTGACCTTACCTCTTTTAGCTAGACATAAACCCAAATCAATTCAGAAACCTATAGCCTTGCCAACATTTCATGCTTTAGTCCTTTTAGGAATACCTACCCCTTCGAATACCAATTTTCATCCTGTATTAAACATCATGGCTGCTAATCTTTGGGGTGCCGATGTAGGACCTCTTAACCTTCCCACACATCACTCCTTACATAAAGGCGCTAAAGATGTATTGCCAAGATTCAATGGTGATGGGAAATTTTTAGTTGAAGAACACTTGAATAGTTTTAATGTGGCATGTGGTGTTTTGGCTGTACAACACAAAGATGTGGTTGTAAGATTATTTGTGCAAACTTTGTCCAAGGGTGTTGTAGAATGGTTTAGTCATCTCTATAACGGGATGGGCTGATATGAAGACAACTTTTGAAAATAGATTTAAGAGTGCAGAAGATGAGCATTCACTATTGTCCAAGTTAATCCAGATGAAAAAGGAGATACATGAGCCAATGCGTGATTATGTAGCTAAGTATAATAAATTAATACATAAAATTCCTGCAGGAAAGACCCCTACTCCAGAGAATCAAAAATGTTTCTTTGTAAATTCAATGCCTCCTGATCTTGGATTTCATCTACAGAGAAGTAGACCAGCTGATTTGGGTGCAGCCCAGACTTAGGCAATCAAATTAGAAGATGATCTAATCACTGCTGGGAAATGGAGAAAAGAAGTTCAAACTTCTCAGGCACAAGCATCTTCATCCTCATCGGATCCTGTAGTCTAAAGACTTGTAAATGATATGATTTCTCTTGAGAAGCAACTGCCAAGAAGTAATACCCCTTACCAGGACATTCCTCAGAGATTTCCAAATCAATCTAATGGAAATTCAGGAAGGACATTAACATTGCCACCCTCTCAAAAAATATTGGTTATAGAGGGTTCCCCAAGCGTGAAGGCTAATATGTGTGTGTTTAATCTAACGGATGATCATGATGGAAATACCTGCCCAGAGATGGTGAGATATGTTCAAATGAATAATCAAAAAGAAATTGTTGAATAAATTCATGAGGATGAGGCTACTTCAAAGTTACCTGGTGACTCCGAAACATATTACCTTGAGTACAAATCAGATTTGGACAAAGGTGCAGACATTTTGGTAACTTTAGAAGAACCCTCGTGTTTAGTGCTAACAAGGAATCAAAAGGGATATAGACCTTCACCTACAGTTTCATCTTCAACATCCACCAGTAAGACAAGTGAACCTGGGAACCGAACTTCGATCTTCTCCACAAATAAAATTTAAAATCCTCCAGAGGTGCCAATTCTAAAAAGGTTTGATGTTGACCCTTCTTTTGATATTCTTGAATTTTGTAAAACATCTAAAATTCAAATTTCTCTTACGAAATATCTAAGATCTAATCCTAAGGAGCTGGATAAGCTTGTAAATTTCATTAGAGGAAATGAGTCATCAAAGTCAATTGATAATTTGGTAAATATCCAATCCTGTTAGCCTTTTACCTCTAATTCTTCGAGCCAACCTGAAATTGTTGAACATCCAGCCCAAAATGAAATCTTGAATGAAACCTCAACCCTTGTACGTGTCTCTGTTTATCTACGGCTACAATCTCGGTAATTGCATTATCGATTCAGGAGCTTCAGATAACATAATGCCCTGCTCAGTAGCCAAAGCATTAGACATGCCCTTAACCAAAACCTTTGGACGCTACTATTCTATGGATTCAAAGAAATTTCCTTTGTTAGGGCAGATAAAAGATGCTCAGGTGGCATTAGCAGCTCATCCTGTGAAAAGGCTTAAACTGACAATATTAGTTGTTGATATTCCCGCCAGTTATGGCATGTTGTTGAGTCATAACTTCTATAAAAACCTGGGAGGAGAGATTAAACTAGACTGGTCATAGGTGAGCATTTCAGTGGGAAAAGAAGAAGTTATTATTGAACCTGAGCCAAAGTCAAAATATACTATCTTCCCTTCTGATGACCCAAAGTCACACATTCTGTAAGAAGAATCAGAGTTTAGGAATCATGTGATTCTTCCTGAACCTGATGTAGCTGATGAAATACAATCAGGAGATCAGTCTTTGGGGATCATGGAATTTGACGGAAGCTGCTGCAATGCTGGTTCTGGAGAAGGGGTAGTTTTAAATTTCTCCTAAAGGAAAGAAGTTTCCTTCTGCATATAAACTTGAGTTCAATAAAAAAAAAAACACAGCAGAATATGAAGCCCTACTTATTGGGATTGAAGAGGCCAAAAGAAAAGGAATTAAGAAGCTGAAGGCTATTAGGGATGCTGAATTAATTGTCAAGCAGGTTCGGGGAATTTTTTCAGTAAAAAATGAAAGACTCAAATACTATCAGAACTGAGTTTGGGATGAAATAGAAGGATTGGAAGCCTTCTCTATTGAAGCTATTCCATGATAATTCAATTCCAGAGCTGATGCCTTGGCTGGGTCAGCCTCCCTTCTTATCCCTCACCCCAATTTTGATGATGACACCTACAGAATTGAGCTAGTTCATTGGCCCAGTGTTTCGGATAATTTAGAATCTTTTTAGGTGTTATGTTATGACAGACAGATTAATCTTTTCATGCAGTGTTTGGATATGTTCTCTTCAACATTCTTCGAGGGATTTGAATTTGATTGCTATGAGTTTTCCCCTGATCAGGATAACTCAAAATGTGATGTAAGTCAGTTGAAAGGTAATCAGATACCGAAAGGTTTGGTGGCTCTTGAAAAACTATTTGATAGACGAGATTGTTATATGGGTGACCGGGAGGCACACAAAATTTTTGAACTAGGACCTATGAGAAAGTGAACATCGGAGAGGAATCTGATCCCAATATGGTGAACTTAGGACTTTTTTTCCTACCTGAAGAAAAGAGGAGATTTATTCAACTTTTAAAATCTTACAAAGATGTTTTTGCCTAGTCCTATGAGGACCTGAAAGACTTTAACCAAGGGCAAGTGTAGCATCATATTCCACTCAAACTAGGAATGACTCCTTTCAAATAGAAGCTAAGGAACTATAATCCCAAAGTAGCTGATGCTATCTTTAGAGAGGTAGATAAAATGTTGTAGGCTCGCATCATTTACTCAATTCATCATTCAACCTGGGTGGCCAATATCATACCAGTATGAAATAAAAATTGGGAAATTTGAACCTACGTGGATTTCTATAATCTGAATCAAGGAAGCCTCAAAGATAATTACCATTTCCTTGTAATGGACCACATCCTTCAGACAGTAGCCAGTTCAAAGATGATGTCCTTACTATACAATTTTTTAGGTTATAATCAGATTAGTGTGGCAGAGGAAGACCAACATAAAACTGCCTTCACAATTCCACGGGGCAGTTTTGCTTACTAGCGTATTCCTTTTGGCTTGATTAATGCAAGAGCCACATTTTAGCAGGCAATGAATGCTACATTTAGTCATCTCAGAAATAAAATCATAGTCATATACCTAGATGATCTAACAGTGTTCTCAAGGAGGCAGCAGAGACACATCAAAGATTTACAGCATATATTACGAAAATGTAGGGAACATATAATTTATTTAAACCCTAAGAAATTAGTCCTTGTTGTGACTGAAGGAAAGCTCCTAGGCCACATAGTATCTAAAGAAGGAATACGGGTAGACTCAGAATGGGTAAAATCAATCCAATAGCTAGCATTACCATATAACAGAACTGGCAACAAATCTTTCTTTCGCTAGGTTAATTTTCTAAGGAAGTTCGTTCCAGATTTTTCTGAAACCACCAAGTCCATTATGAATTTGATGAGTGAGAAACAAATGTTCAAGTGGAAAAACAAAGCTACAGCTACTTTTGAAGCAGTCAAGGAGGCAATAGCCAAAGCTCCAACCTTGGTGCACCCTAATTTTAAAACGGATTTTATCATTCATTGTAATTCTTCTGATTATTCACTGTTGGGTATTTTGATGCAAACAAATGAAGATGGGTTGGAAACTCTGATATCTTTCATGAGCATTCCATTAATGAAGCACGAACTTAACTATTCTCTAGCTGAAAAACAAGCCTTTTCAGTGGTCAAAGTTGTTAAACAATTCAAATGTTATATTTTACATACTCACACTAAGGTCTTTGTCCCAAATGCTACAGTAAAAAGTATTCTCACACAGTAGGAAGTTGGCATCAATAAAAGAGCCGCATGGGTAGCTAAAATCCAGGAGTTTGATTTGGATATAACACCCATCAAGTTAGTTAGGGGACAGGGATTATGCAAATTATTAGCAGAGAATGAACAAGAAGAAGCTAAATTACCTTTGACATTGTTTGTTAGTTTAACAGATTCGTGGTTTTTAGATGTGGCACATTATTTGACTTACGGAGGTTGTGTTGGTGCTCAAATCGACAGATTGGACTTCTAATAGATTTTTCTTATCTAATGAAGATAGATACAATCGATTTTCCAATGAATGAGGTCTCAACAACCTCCTATAGTCCTGATTCCATGGAACCAAGGCTGGTGGGCTTGCACTTTGAAACTTGTCTTCAAAGTATTCTTAAAAGTTTCCTATAACAGATAACTGATAACTTCAACTCCTACTTCTCAATGTGTTAATAAGATCACAAAACTGAAAATATATGTGTTAATGAAATGTAATGTATTTAATATTGATTGATATGATTGAAATATGAATTGAATTAGATGAAATAAAAGAGTAATTCAAAAACTTGAAACCGTGAAAGCTAATACTGAATTCAATTAATGAGAAAGACCAGTGCTTTATTTCAATAATGGGCAAACAGAGCCGATAATTCTCCAATCCTACATTCAACTTCAGAGACAGCTTTGAGAACGAAAGCTTATCACCTTAAAGGCGTAATAATATGCACATATAACTAAAAAAAAAGTTTAAAAGTATTTCAATTTAATACTATTTCTCAAATGACGGATTAATTGATCAATATTTTAAACAATAAGATTTTAACCATGCAAAAATGAGAAAGAAATAATTGAATATACAAAACATAAACTTAAATTGAAATATTCGCAAATCAGAACTATCACTTTAAAGAATGTCGATTTGTTTATCTGAAGGACTTGATTGTAAAGAAAATAATGAAAATGACTATTGCACTATACAAGAAAAATATAGACTTATCTTTGTTTGTTAAGATGTATTGGATCTTTGCATTCAGCTTTCAAACTCGAACTATCTTTCATTTCATCACAACCCACGAATCCATAATTTCAACATCAGTCATTATATCTTGTTCAATCTCATTCTTCCCTCTTTTGTAGATTTTTTGAATGAATATAAATATGAATTTGAAAAGGTATGATGGATCATCACACCCTTTCACCATAAACTAACCTATAACTAACAATTTTTTAAACTACATTTACAAATCTCTCATCATGTTTGATCACATCTATTAACCATTCGGTTGGAAAACTACACAAACTTCCAAACTAATTCATTTGTTATAAAAATTGGCTGCATGGAACCCTCCTTGCTGCGTTGGAGATGGTGGCTTTGATAAAGAATTTGAATGGTGCATAATCATCAAATCAAGTCTTTAGCGACAGCTATGGTGTTTCCTTATTCTTAACTATTTCTAAGCAAGTATATGCTTCCATATGCACGGCATTAATAGCACATTGTGTTTCTTTTTTAATAGTAGCATCAAAACCAACTTGTTTATCCATAAGCAAGATATCATTGCTGATACTATTTTTATTGCTATGGAGATTTTGATGAAATATAGGGTTGTCGCTATCCATAAGACTGGTGTCGACTTTAGAGGATGTCCCCAATATTATTGATGTTGTGGTTGTTTGTCGTCATCCTACGTGTTTGCTATCTCAAAGATGTTGACTGGTTTTGTAGATGGTGTGGTATGGGATCTATTGTCTTCATCGACCCTTTTGCATAAGAAATAGCATTTGATATGTTGTCTGCATCTGCCAACTTTTACTTACTGTATGATGGTGACCACGTTGATGGAGGCGTATAATACATAGGGGTGCATTGAGCCCAATTTGTTGGATGAAACTGATTTGTTGTCTTATCAACCATTTTCATTATTGCTAATGATTGGTGGTAGCTGATGTAGAGACACTTAATTGAATATTTGCTAAAGGTGGTGCCCCATTATCATTAAGGTTTCTGCCAGTTGACACACTGGAAGTTGATTTTGTATGGCAAGTAAAAAATGCCTCCCACCAGCCTCTTTAATTACATTTACCAATGTTGGATATAAAACCTGGGCGCTGGTCGTTATTTGTATTGACTCCAGCAATCTGCATCGACCCAACCTCTTATTACGTTTGGATATGGTTACTTGTCTCAACGTTAAGATATCTGAATTGTTTAATCAAAACAAAGTTTGCCATCTTCTCAATCATTATATTTTATCCTTCGACCTTGATAGCTTTATCTGTATCATAAAAGAGATATATCAAAGTTAAACAAATATGTCTATCATAAATATGGATTTGAATAATATGGCTTTTAATATAATACATAAGGAACATAAGTAAAATTTAGAAACACAATTTTAGGTTCAGGAGTAAACATATCGGGATGAAGGTAATTTATTATCCACAAAATTACAAATCAAATCTTGATGGATGGGAGGTTTCTCAAAGGGTGATAAATTGATTCTTTTAAATATATAAAAGTCATAAATATAAAATGAGATCCATATAATAACAATCAAACATATGAAGCAAGAAATAAACCAAATCTATAACGCAATTTGTATCATAC
>MU224666.1:2950398-2961695 GCA_018584345.1 Thuja plicata
ACTTAAAGATTATACATGTATTAAACATCATCTTTTAGAACATTGTTCATTCAAATTCTCTTTCAAAAGCATAACATACTTAAAAAGACATGTATATACTTACTAGCACCTTCACCAATATTCTTATAACACCATTAAAGTAATAATCACCCTAGTTAGATTGGGGCATAACACATAGATCTATATATATGAAAAGGAAATATTCATTTATCATTATCGTTATTGATCAAGTTATAACATATTGTAATCTTAAGACCATGATCATAGATAACAACACAATCTTTCCATTTGAGAAATGATAAACATTCAAATCCGTGGAAGGTTAATTGAATCAAGATCAATATTTTTCAAAACATCAAAACATTAGAATATATCATTAAATAAAAGATATAACTCCCTACTAGAAATACTACTCCTTAGGTCATGATTATAATTCGACCACTTTTATCATCAACAGAGATCAATAATTCATAATGTGATGGTAAGACATGCAGAATTTCTTTTAAATTCATTAGGGTTTACATGAAAACATCACATAATGCTTTAAACTTAATCAAAACACATTCAAGATTAATTGCAATGACATTATGTCTTTAAGGAAGGAAATTCATAAAATCAAACTCTTAGATCTCCTTAGTGACAATCTCAGAATATTAAAACACAAGACATATGAAAGTGAATGAAAACATGATAATACTTTGATAAGAGAAGGATGGTAAACAATAGAAGCTATAAAAGACAAGAATGTGCATGTAAATAGTTACTTTCTGAAACAAGAATGGGTACAAATCACTTTGTCGACATGGGTTCCATCAGATTCTCTAGACCACATGAGCTCAAAAGAGAGGTGGAATATGAAGCTTAAAGCCACCAAATATGTGATTCTTGATGATGTCCTTTATAAAAATGGTTTAGACGACATGTTTCTTAGGTGTGTGGACAAGGAACAATAGGATAAATTACTGAAAGCTTTCCATAATGAAGCATGTGGAGGGCATTTCTCTTCCACAGTAACTGCTTTTAAAATCCTAAGAAATTATTATTACTAGCTGGGCATGTTCAAGGACGCTTACCATTGGGTATCTTAGTGTGAAAAATGTAACTACTTCACAAGAAAACCACAATTAGCAACTCTTCCTTTAAGACCAGTGGTTATTGAGGAACCATTTCACCAATGGGGTTTAGAATTTATAGATCCTTTGAATCCTCCCTCATCTGTAGGGCACACCCATATCCTAACAACAACTGACTATTTTATGAAAAGGGTTGAGGCTATTCCGGTGAAGAAGACTTCTTCCTTAGTGCTCTGTGATTTTATTAAAAACTTTATTTTGGTAAGATTTGGTACTGCTCATAAAATTGTAGCTGATAATGCCTCTAACTTCTCTTCAAAAGAGCTGGAGCTTTTCTGTTATGATCATAGCATAACTCTGTCTCATTCTTCTGACTACTACCCTTAGGGTAACAGTCACGCCGAGTCCAGCAACAATAATTTGATCAATATTATGAGGAAGCTAGTACGCGATAATGCTAAAGATTGGCACAAGAATATTTATCAAGCATTGTGGGCAGACATAAATTATCCTAAAAGGGCTATAGGAATGTCCCCCTTCGAGCTGGTGTATGGATGTGAAGCTCAGTTGCCTCTACCACTGAAATTAGCCATGATAAAATTTCAAAAAGTGATCGAAGATAATCAGTTCTAGAACTCAATAGAAAAAAGAATCATGTATTTGACTAGAATCCAAGAAGAAAGAGAAAGACTGGTTGATCACATAATAGAACATCAAGCCAGAGTCAAGAAGATCTTTGAAAGAAGAGCAAGACCAAGAAAATTCATTCCAGGAGATCAGGGGTTTCTCTGGGACAGACATAGAGAACCTAAAGGTGCTCACAATAAGTTTGAGTCTCTCTGGAAAGGCCCTTTCATTATTGATGAGGACTATGGACCTAATTCTTTTAAATTGCAATATCTTGATGGGACCTTTTTTCCCTTTCCCTTTAATGGGAAAGACTTGAAATTGTACCAGATGTGAAGTGTTTTCCCTTCCCTTGTATATAATTTTTTTTGTGCTTAGAGTTAGTTTCTTTTTGTTGTGTCAAATTTTGGTCTAGTGACTTCGTAGCCCTAGTTTGCGAAACTAGAGATCTAGAGTTCATTCCTTGTCCCTATCAGTCTAGGTCCACAGTCGGAGCCAATGTTACACCCATTCTTATTTTTCTTTCACATTTACCTTTTTGCGGGTTATTTTGAACTTTCAAAAGTTCAAATTCCTTTGTTTAGTTTAGCTTGCGCGTCTAGCGTTGTCGCAGCTTCATTCTGGCTAGCTTTCCTTTAGTGAGTTTTCCTATTTTGAACTTTCAAAAGTTCAAATTCAAAAGTGCAAGCAGAAGTTTAAAGTTTCATTTTATCATAAGAAGCCTTCACATCTTTAGTCAAGTCCATCTGTTCAGTTTGAACTTTCAATTCAAATTTCAATTGAACTTTCAATTCAAATTTCAATTGAACTTTCAAAGTTCCATTCCAAAAGTTCAAATCTGAATATTTTTTTGTCAGATCCATAACGGATCTCATATCAAGTGAAGGTAATGATGGTACAGAGAAAGGATCGGAAGGAGATTTTGAAGCATTAATTGATTGTACTTCTTCTCGATATTAATCATTATTTGTAAGCCCGAAGAGTGTGATGAGATGGTTAATTAATTAAATGTTAGAAAAGATGTCACTTTGACATTTACTTTGCGCGGATGAATTGAAAGTGTGTGCATGTCATCAATTCAGGCATATCTTTTGTCTTTATAAGCGAAGGTGGTATTTTATTTTTCTCATTTAGCCTATTTTTCTTTCATTATTGCGGTGTTGTGGAGATGGAGGTAATCTTGAGTTGCAAGACTATCATTTTCATGAAATTTGGTGAGTAGTCAAACTCTGATTTATAGCTTAAGCGGTCTGTTGAAGCTTACCAATATTTTTAAAGTTTCTTCTCAAATTCCTTCTCTATTTATTCTGGAGTTTTAATTGATTTTATAAGATGAAGTATAATAGGTCATCCTTTCCTAAGTTGAAGTCCTCTTCCAAATTAGTTAGTTCCCTCCCAAAATTAAAAGATACTGCCCTTTTAAATGCGACTATTGAAGAAATTTTGGAAAGATTGAAGAATCCTCGAAAAGGTTGCATAGCTGAGAAAATTAACCAGAGTGGTTTAATCAAAGCTACCACCTTCCCAATTGTATCCCCTTGTCCATATTTTGTTTTGGAGTGTATGAACCATAATGATGGACATGAGAAGTGAATTCGCACTAATTTTGGTGAGATTCTGGTAAGGATTGATAGAGAAACAGTGATGTTATCCATGGGAATCCCTAATAAAGAAGAATACAAGGCATGGAATATAGCTAATGCTTACTCTTTCTTTTCAAAGAAGAAGAAGAAATACAAGAATGTGATTGCCGAAGCCTGGTTACTAGATTCTAAAAGAGGCAGTTCTCGTCTCCCAAAACCTCTCACTCATGAGCATCTCATTCCCAAAATCAGAGACTTAGTTGTTTTGCTAAACAGAGTAAAGGGGAACCAACATGCTTTCCACTGGGAAGATTGGATGTTTTTCTATATACAGGTAATAACTAAGGGAGAGAAATTCCTAGATTGGGGTGAGCTTATAGTCGAGAAATTGCATGAAGGACTAGCTAACTTCATTGGCATGAGAGGTTTTTATATGTTGTCTTTCTTGTTCTATGTTTTAGTCAGTTCGATAAATTGGCCTAGGTTACCCCATGAGCCCCTAACACTAGGGATTAAGATCTATGACTACTATCCACTATTGCAGCTGAGAAGATGTTCTGAGAACTTTACTAGGGTTAATGATGTATTTATGGGTCATCTTGTCTTTGAATTACGAGGATGTTTACACAAAAGGATGTCCAATGAAGCAGTGCAATTAATCCAAACCTATGGTAGTTTCTTTATACAATTCCCTAGGTTCACATACATTAGGGTGGGTGGATTCAAAGGTGAAACTCTTAGATTTTCTAGATATGCCCTAGATCATCTAGTACTCACTGAAATGTGTAGGCAATTAGAAATTATAGAAAAAATTTTAAAGGGAGATCAGCCTTTAGGGGTTACCTTTCCTATGGAGCTAGGGCATTATTATTGTAAATCCACCTCAGATGCCCTAAACTTAGCAGTAGAGGCTAAGAATTATATATTCAAAATATTCATTACACACCCAAAATTTGACAGCAAGGGTTTTGCTAAATCCTACCTGGGCATGAAAGAGGGTTTCACTCATAATCCTCAACTTGAAGACTACTGGGAAGACTGTGAAGATGAATTCAAGGTCTGCAGAAGATTATGGTCCCAAATTAATTTAAGAAAAAATGTGGGAATGAGGCTATCTATGAGTATAAAAGGGGTTACAAAGTGCAACAATGAGGAGGTACTTGATTATGAATTCAGCAACAAAGTGCAGAACGAACCCCTAGCAGAAATTTATTGGAACAGACAAGAAGAGGAAAATTTTCAATACATAACTTTTAATGTTATCAGGGGAAGAAAAGAAGTGGTTAAGAGATAAGAGATTGGGAAAGATAAAGGAGAATGAGTCGGTCACTCTTAAACAAACCAAACATACCTTGCCCTCGAAAGATCAAATTTCTTCTCCTAATGTTTCTATTGAATCTAATGTTGCAGGTACAGTCAAATTGGAGGTTGATTTGGCAAAAATGCCTTCATCAATTACATCTCTTGTTCCAACCAGAACCACCCATTCCAGAATTAAAAGGTTGAAGAAGGTCATATTTGATCTTGAGGTTGTTGAATTGGACTCTGTTATAGAGGAACAAGCTCCCATGGATAACTAGATTCTAGATGTGATGGATCTTGGAAATATTGGAGAGATAGGGGAAATAGATAAAGAACAAGACACCAGCAAGGTTTTATCTGTTGATTCAGCCATGCTGCAAACTCCCCCTGCAAAACATACAGTGGATACACCAGCGTGGATCCGAACTTCCATTAGCAAGAAAAGGATTATTGTACCTATCTCACTACCTGATAATGATATGGTAAGAAGATGTTTTGGAAAATAAGTAAAGATCAAGAAGCCTAAAACTGAGGTGATGATAGATATGGATGCAAAAATAGGGCATTGGTTTGTAGAGATTGCTATTCCCAAGAATGAGAAGAGCTCAGATGAGGTAACACTTGATGATTTTAAAGTGGGAAAGGTTGATCTTGGTGTGGAAACCCGGGCAGGAGATGTCAAACATCTGGAATATTCCACCAAGAAGATTTTGAGCAGGGAATGGAAGGATGAAAAAGACAAAATCAAAATGAAGTCAACTATCTCACAAATGGCCGCAAAAGATAACCTAGATACAGAATTGACAAAGTGGGATAAAGAGAAGACCCAATGGATGGCTATAATGATGCAAATAGCTGAAGTGAATAATTATGGGGTAATGAATTTCTTGTCCGAGTGGCCTATTGTAGGTGTTGATAAGGAGATTCTTTTTGTCTCACAAGATCATCTTAACTGGAAGAATTTGATCATAAAGCAAGGTATTGAAGAATCTGCTAAACTAGCTAAAGAAATTGTAGCCTTAGCAGGAATGATGAAGAATGGTCTTGGGTTTATCAAAGTACCATTGTTTAAAGAAGATGGTAAGACTCTGCAAAATCCTAAAGAAATATATAAGGTTTTCAAAGAAAAGGTTCGTATGGTGAAGGAAGCCAAAATAGTTACACTTGATGAGTTTTCTCAGATTACTGAAATAGAATCCACTCTGATCATGTGCCATAAAAATTTGTATTCACACAAAGCAAAGGTGGCTCTAGTTCGCAGGGAAAATAAGATTTGGAAATAGAGGATTTCCCATGTTGGTATTCTAGATCATCAGTTTATGGTTCAGTTTTCTATCGAGCATCTGGAATGGCGAAAACTGGAGGCACAATCACAATCATCCATGAAGAAACCCTGAGCCTGGATATAATGTGGGATAATCGCAACAGAGTGATTATTTTTGGCTTTTTGTTTTGATACTTTCTATTACTCGAACTACCTTAAAACTCTAAAGTTATCTTTCTTACTTTTACTCCTTTATGGATTTGGTTTCAAAAAACTACCTTAAAAATAGTTATTCTCTAGATATAAATGGCTTATTATGACCTGAGAATGGGGTCGGCCAAATTTTGTAATTTTACTGCTTTCTGATACTTTAATTTCATAGTGATACTTAGATACTGGTGTAACATATAAAATGTAACATTTGAAATAAGTGGGGGAAAGATAAGATATTCCTCTTCCATCCCAACATGCAGAAAGGAAAGATCCAAATTGATCAATCCAAAAAGGATCAATGCACAAATTAATCAATCATTTGGAAATGAGAGCAAAGAGGAAAGTCTTAAATTCCCAATTTTATGGAAAGGAATGTGTGATAGATTTAGAATGATTAAGGATTTGAATTGAAATGGATAGGAGAAATACACTAACCTTGAAATATTGTAGATCAAAGAATGCTATTTTTTGGGGTCTGTACTCTATTTTTGGAAAAACTGAAGTATGATCCGAAATTGGAACACAGAGATGAACAAAACCCAGATATCATTTTCTGATCTAACACCGTCTTATGAAAAAGGTCAACCTTGACCCACAAATTTCAACCCTGACCCAATAATTTTGACCTTGACCTGCACAGGTCTGACAGAGAATTTGTTCGTAGAGTCTGAAAGAAATCCGAAAAGGGTATCCAAATCTGAGTCCAAATCCACAGTCCCAAACCTGTACCTGTAAGAAAAAGAGGTTTATTTGTTGGGGGGAGGGGTTTGCCTTGGTCAAACCCCAGTTTTTGGAATTAACCTCAAATATATGTAATTGAAATTGCAGAAGTAAACAAAGTAAATGCATAAATTTACCTTGCTTGAAAAATTCCTCGTGGAAGATTCGAATCCTTCAATCCACAAGTATGTATGCACCAATGGATCTAGAATTTAGAATGTAGGATGTCTTCAATTAATTTCTTGTTGATCTCCAACACCAAGTCTTGAATGGGTTCTTGATTTGGAAGAGGCTTGGAAGAAGGTGGATGGAGAGATCACCAAAAGGGCACTATGTAGCTTGAATCCTTCAATGGCCTCCAATGGATC
Source organism: Thuja plicata (assembly GCA_018584345.1). Taxonomy (NCBI): domain Eukaryota; kingdom Viridiplantae; phylum Streptophyta; class Pinopsida; order Cupressales; family Cupressaceae; genus Thuja; species Thuja plicata. Next base: position 2,957,549 of record MU224666.1, read on the forward strand.
TCCTTCATGAAAATGGATGCTAGAATTCTTGATCCTTAGCTTGCTGGAATTGCAGTTGATGATAGTTTGAGAATGCTTGATCATGATTAGAAGACTTAGAGAAAATGAGAGGAGAAAGCTCCCTTTTATATGAAACTAGGGCACAATCTTCTAAGGAGGCTGAAATAGGATAATTGAATTCCCATTAAAGCCTTTACCCCTAGGAGAGGACCTAAGTTAAATATAATTTAGGAATAATTGCTTCGGAACTTGAAACAGCCAACCCGGAAGCGGGAATTATCTTTTGCAAAGATCGACATTCGAAAACTGTGGGACCCTAAGATTTGAACCCTAGGTTAAGGTCGAGGTCAAACTTGACCTAGGTCAAGGTCGAGGTCAAACTTGACCTAGGTTAGGGTTGAGGTCAACATAGAAAAAAAATTTTGACCCTGACCTTGAGGTCCAAGATCTCAGGTCTGCAGTCCAGAATGCAAAAATCAGGTTGGAAAGAAGTGGAAAGTGGGGCAAAACAGGGGGAAAGCCAGGTCTAGATCAGGAACCCATTCAAGGTGCTTTTCATTACCCCAAACCACTTACTCGGAAGGCTAAACCAGTCTATCATGGAAGTGCTTCTATTTTCTGACTATACATTTAGCCGCCACTTTAGCAAGAGTATGAGCTCAACACAAACTCTTGGTAAAGGAGAACATAGAGAAAGGACAATATTATTGGAATCAAAAGGGACAAAGAAATCCTCAAGCCCCCAAGGGACTTAATTCTTTATCAACCCTAAGATCATGATAAGAGAGACATCACTGGTCAAAGAGAAAGAGAGAGAGAGGAGTGGTTATCTTGCCTAGTAAGATGTGTGTATCTCACTGTGAACCACAAAAAGGATAGGATGGTCCATCAAGAAAGCACTTGATAGTCACCCCATAAAGTTGTGCGCCTTCTGGCAGTTTTGTGCATGTATGTAGTGCGTCTTCTGATGGCTTTGTGCATGTATGTAGTGCATCTTCTGACAACTTTTATGAAGTAACCATGGATCCATATCCTTTTATCACCACGAAATACATTTGTAAAATGTGTATCTCTTCAAGATTTAGCAACTTATGTGTGTTACCTTCTAAGGATTTAGCATATTGAATTGTAATTGAATGCGTATCTCTTCAGGATTTAGAAAATTATGTACATTACCCTCAGAGGATTTAGCATGCTACAAAACAAAATGTTAGAACAAAAATGCATAATATAAAATGATGGAGGCCGTGTATATGCCCCCCTCCTTAATATGGAAAAGTACATACTATTTTGACATGTTAAGGAAAGAAAAGAATAAGGATAAAGGCTTCTTCAACAATAAGAAAATATCCATACACAACACCTAGTCCAAGCCAAGAAGGTCACAACTCCTATGAGGCCATGGAAGGGATGAATGCAAAGACATCATGCAAGAAGTGAAAAAGTAACCCTTGTGAGGGATAGCACAATATTCAGTTTCCAAGGTGAGATATTTATCAACCATGGAAACCCAATGTCTAACAAAGAAATAGGTTATGATCAAGGACATAAATCCTCAATGCAAACCAAAATTTTCATGTATGATTGGATATCACATAATAGATAGATACTGCTTAACCAAGGGAAAAGTGAATCCCAGAAAGATAGAAAAGAAGATGTCATCCTTACCCCCCAAGCATGGGAACAAGGATGAAAGGGGACCTATTATATCACTCACAATACTATGCAAGACAATGAGCCCCCAAATATTAGGCTAACATTGTTTACATAATATGGAGTTCCATAATAGGAACATAAATGTTATTTAGAGAAAAAAGGATTGAAATACAACTCATTGCCAGATGATATATAAATAATTTTACTATCAATGAGCTGCCCAATCTTATAATGTAAAGCTTGAAATTCATTAGTAGAGTGATCATGAAATCTATGATAGAAACAAAAAGGAAGAGTCTTCAAGTGTGGACTATGTTTCTTTTTGCGTTTAGGTCTAGTAATCATTTTAACACGGAGGAGTTTAGGCAAAAGAACTTCTTGGTCAAATTGCTTCATAGGTTCATCATGTTTTGAAGTGTTATTTGAGATGTTTTTATTGATGTGTTGTTGATGATTAAATCCCAATCCATAAGAATTCTCATGCCCCCCATTCTGTAAGGGCATTTGAATTCCATGTTTATGCTTACCACATCCTTAACCATGGAATCCTTGTTTAACTAGTAAATGATAACTAGGACCATAATGAGAAGCCATATCAGAAGGAGTCAATGGAACTTTAGTAGTCACTATGTCATTGCTAGTGGGTTTGGTAGATTTATAGTAGGTAGAAGCAGTGAAAAAGTTATTACAAAGGTAATGAGAAGTAGAAGCAAAGACTCATTGTTCAAACTCTCTTTGTGGCTTCATAAAATCAAGATCAGAAACCTTATATTCTCCAATAAAGGTAGGATTAAAATTCACATTTCCCCAATCATCTCTAGGAAGAGCATTAGAGGAAGAAGGATTACTATTAGGAATAGGAGTATTGTGGGTTTGAATATTCAAACAAGGATTTGGCGCATCATCTGCATGAAGTGTATACACCATGTTGTGAATAAATTTGACTTTACGATGAAGGATGGATGGAACAGCATGCATCTCATGCAACCAAGGTCTACCCAAAAGGAGGTTATAATGAAGAGATCCAGGAATAACATGAAAAGGAGTATTTAGGATGACTGGACCTACTTTAATAGGTAAGGTAATGCTACCCAAAGTGTTCTTATCAATGTTTTTGATTAAGGTAAAAATGGGTTTTGAAAGGACCCTGAAACCTTTTACAAAAAGCTACAAGAGATAGGTATCAAAGGCACATACAAACATAGAATGCCTGAAATGAACAAAAGGCAGGACCCAACAAGATACAAAATACCTAAAATAGGAAAAAACAAAAACTGCCAAAGATAAGCACAGATTCCAGCACAACTACTCGAACAATTTCCAGCAAAATTTTCAGACCAGCAGAAGAAACATTACATCATTTTCTGGCAGGCTACCTCAGCCTCCTTCTAAATCTCTTCCATTTTTTCAATGGACTCCTTCAGCTCCAGCATCTCTTTCGGGATCTCAGGGACTTTTATTTTAACTCCACTTCGGGTTCTAGGACCAAGGCCTGAGCTTCCATCCTTTTCTTCAATTGTAATTGTGGTGTTTTCCAGTAGGCTTCTTTCCAGATAAGCATATAATGCTTTCAAAATCTGAATCGACACTTGCAGCCCATCATTTCTATACTTAAGGATAATCTATATAATGTGCCCATTGTGGCTTATTTTTTCTTTCATCTCTTTTAGCTTTTCTTCCACTATCTCATTAACTCTAGTTGTAAACTCCTCTTCTTTGTTGTTGTCTTTAACCTTAATCATCAACTTTTTCTCCATTTCCTCGACCTTGTCTTTAAAAGGCTCCATTGCCTCCTGCATCTTGGTTAATTGACTCTTCATAAACATCATCTCCTCATTAATCCAGTCTTCCATATTAGCCCAATAGTCAACTTTTCTTTTTGGGATTCTGTCATCTTTTTCAAACCCGACCGCATCTGGGCCCATTCTCCTTTTTTTACTGTTCCTTTTCTCCACCTTTAAAGTTAGCTGCATCATTTACCCTCCTCACCATCATCCTCATTCTTCTTTTCCTCTCTTTAATCTCCCTCTAATCAATGTTATCAAAGCCACGTATAGGATTATTATCAGGTTGAATAGTTGAGAGATCGACTTTAATTGATTTGAGCATGTCCATGCTACAAATATTAAGCCCAAATCCATTATCAATCAAGGTCCTATGAATGATACTCTTATTGATAGTAACAACAGCCATAAGGGCATCATATTTCTTCTAAACTTCTTGAGAAGGTAAATCCTTTTGATTAAATACAATGTCAGGAGGACCTAGGGTAACATGCATGCATTGTAAGAAGGCATTGATGTTCTCTTGATTAGGAGGTGGAGTGGAAAGAGTTTCTAGAGATTTTCTTAAGGCTTCATGGTTGGTAGGTGAAGTTTGAAGAAGCTCCCATAAAGAAATCTTGGCAGGGGTATTGCGCAATTGGTTTATCAAATCATACTCCATGCTAGGAAGATGGGGTGGAGGAGGAAGAATGGGTTGAGAAGGTGGT
>MU224666.1:2962036-2977190 GCA_018584345.1 Thuja plicata
GTTTTCTTCTTTCTCTAAAATTTCTACATAAGAGGAGTGTGTTTTAGAAAAAGAGTCACCATCATGTATGAATATGTCATCCATTAATAAATCACCCTCTTGTATCAAGTCATCTTCACAAGGAGGGGATAAATTAATGTCCTTATGCAAGGGTTCATACCAAAAAGTAGAATCATCCATAATGGCTTCATGAGGAAGAGAGTAATCAACATCCAAATCCAAAGGTTAATCCCAAATAGGAGGATTATCATCCCTATCAATAAAGCACATTGTAAAAGCTTTGGAAAATACTTGAAAAATCTTGGGCAACATAATAACAAATAAAGAAATGCATAGAAAATAGATCTAGATATATCCAAATGCATTCAAATGAAATATATGATGAAAAATGTAAATGTTTTTGTATTTTTAAATAAATTTTGTGATTTTTATTTATTTTTGACATATAAATGCAAGAGCATAAAAGAAATCTACTTTTAAATGCATGTAAGATCTAACACAAGATGCAAATCTAACACCAAAAAGAAAGCGTTGTCTATCGCGGGTTCACCCAAATGTAACATTTGAAATAAGTGGGGGAAAGATAAGATATTCCTCTTCCATCCCAAGATGCAAAAAGGAAAGATCCAAATTGATCAATCCAAAAAGGATCAATGCACAAATGAATCAATCATTTGGAAATGAGAGCAAAGAGGAAAGTCTTAAATTCCCCATTTTATGGAAAGGAATGTGTGATAGATTTAGAAGGATTAAAGATTTGAATTGAGATGGATAGGAGAAATACACTAACCTTGTAATATTGTAGATCAAAGAATGTTGTTTTCTAGGGTCTATAGTCTATTTCTGGAAAAACTAAAGTATGATCCGGAACTGGAACATAGAGACAAACAAAACCCAGAAATCATTTTTCGATCTGACACTGTCTTATGAAAAAGGTCAACCTTGACCCACAAATGTCAACCCTGACCCAATAATGTCGACCTTGACCTGCACAGGTCTAACAGAGAATCTGTTCATGGAGTCTGAAAGAAAGTCGAAAAGGGTATCCAAATTTGAGTCCAAATCCATAGTCCTGAACCTGTACTTGCAAGAAAAAGAGGTTTGTTTGTTGGGGGGAGGGGTTTGCCTTGGTCAAACCCCGGTTTTGGAATTAACCTCAAATATATGTAATTGAAATTGCAGAAGTAAACAAAGTAAATGAATAAATTCACCTTGCTTGTAAAATTCCTTGTGCAGGATTCAAATCCTTCAATCCACAAGTATGTATGCACCAATGGATCTACAATTTAGAACGTAGGATGTCTTCAATTAATTTCTTGTTGATCTCCAACACCAAGTCTTGAATGGGTTCTTGATTTGGAAGAGGCTTGGAAGAAGGTGGATGGAGAGATCGCCAAAAGGGCACTATGTAGCTTGAATCCTTCAATGGCCTCCAATGGATCTCCTTCATGAAAATGGATGCTAGAATGCTTGAGGATGGATGAATTCTTGCTTGAATTCTTGCTCCTTAGCTTGCTGGAATTGCACTTGATGATAGTTTGAGAATGCTTGATCATGATTAGAAGACTTAGAGAAAATAAGAGGAGAAGGCTCCCTTTTATATGAAACTAGGGCACAATCTTGTAACGAGGATGACATAGGATAATTAAATTCACATTAAATCCTTTAACCCTAGGAGAGGACCTAAGTTAAATATAATTTAGGAATCATTGCTTCAGAACCCGAAACAACCGACCCAGAAGCGGGAATTATCTTTTGCAAAGACTGACATCCGGAAACTGTGGGACCCTGAGATTTGAACCCTGGGTCAAGGTCAAGGTTGACCTTAACCTAGGTCAAGGTCAAGGTAGAACTTGAACTAGGTCAAGGTCAAGGTTTACATAGACCAAAAAGGTCAACCCTGAGCTTGAGGTCCAAGATCTTAGGTCTGCAGTCCAAAATGTAGAAATCAGGTTGGAAAGAAGTGGAAAGTGGGGCAGAACAGGGGGAAAGCTAGATCTAGATCAGGAACCCATTCAAGGTGCTTTTCATGACCCCAAACCACTTACTCGGAAGGCTAAACCTATATATCATGGAAGTGCTTCCATTTTCTGACTATACAACTAGAAGGAAATTTTGTGATCTAGAAAGATTTTGATCAGTTGGTTGAAATTTAATATATAATAGTACCACAACTTTGGTGTTTTCATTGGAGTGCATAAATAGATTTTCTGTTGGAATTACATTTATAATTGTGGTGTTGTATTATGTTTCTTTCAGATTGTAAAAGAATTATGTTTCTTGTTTAAGTATTATCCTTGTTTGCTTTGAAATAAATTTAGTCTTTTGGCTTAATTCCTGCTAATATCTCAGTGATTCCTTTCACTTCATTCTTTACTCGAGATCTAAATTGATTAACCTTTAATAATTTAGGGTAAAAAATATTGTTTGAGAGATTTTTTGATTCATTCTTTGAAAATCCTAATTGAAGATCATTGAAGAGGGAGATGTACCCTTATGTAGAGGGGCATGACCATTAAGGCAAGCCCCAGCTGTTAGCTAATTGATTTGTCCTATAAGGGTAATAGAGAAAATAATTCATTAAATTGTGTTAATTGAATTGGGGATAAATCTATTGACTAACACCCACCTAGGTTTAGCGAAGCCTAAAGTGTTAGGGAATTAGATTATTCATATTTTTTGGCAAAGAATGATTGAAGCAATCCTATAGGAGAATTGGCAAAGCTCTTGGATTTCCAATCTGCAGTTTTTGGAACCAACGGATTGGCGACTCTCTTGGGGAATCAAAGAAGAAAGTTTTAGAATATTTGGTGATTAAATATAGGTTCTACTGGAAATAAGAACTCAGAACAACAAGTATCATTTTCCTCTAAGTGAGGTGGAAACCCTATTTAAAAGTAATCAGTGACTCTACTAAGGCAGAAAACTCAGAAAGAGATGGTAGTTTTCCTCTTAGAAAAGGTGAAGAATTTTGTTTTAGGATGTCTCATCCATTTCAAAGAAGACCATTTATTCCAGATGGGATCAGGACATTGGATCTTAGGAGATTCTAGTGCATCCCAAATTAATTACTCCCTAAACTTTTATAGTTTGTACCAAAGTTTCATAGAGAGTGGGATGAATCAACATTTGACCATTTGGATGTGTTTTACACATTTATAGAAGATTATGAGATATGTGCAGAATATCAAGTGATGAAGTTATTTGTCAAGACTTTAAAGGATTATGCAAGAGAAGCATATGAATCACTACCTACACAGAGAATCTCATTGTGGACAGAATTTGAACAATGGTTCCTATATGAATTTCATGATGCAAGTAAGGAAGAAGATAACATGTGTTACGGATAGGATGAGAATCAGAATTGCATTATGGAAGAAGAACCCTACCTGTCTTACTTGGATACATTTTTCAGTTTGGAAAGATACGAAGGTGAATCTTTAGCACATTTGTTGATAAGGATGGTGAATATTTATCGGGAAATACCTTTAGACATTATGCCTCTGCACAAGGAATTAATAAATAAAATTCTCGAGTTTGGAATCACACCAGATGATCCTTCTGTAAAACTCATTATGCATATATTAAAAGAAGATGATAAATACGAATAAAAATACACTGAAGTGAAACAAAACCCTAATAAAATTCCAAAATTCAAATGAAGAAGAAAATTTGGATCAGATTGAAGAAAAATACATTGTTGATGAGACTTGTATCGAAATAGATTGTAGGGAATATAAAAATGAGGAAGAAAATTCTCTCAGCATTGAAGAAATTTTAGATTTAATAGATTTTGAATATCAGAAGCATGTTTAGAAGAATGGTCCAAAAAATTTCTTATCCACCATAATAAATAGATTAATGAATCAATGCATATGTAGAAGGTGTTTAGTGAAATGGAAAGTAAATGTCAGGATCATAAAATGTTTGATTATGATGAAGGAAATAGACTTCTAAATAGTTTTGAAAAAATTTCAAGTTTCCTAAAAAATTATGAAAAAATATTTTCTGAATATGAATCATTTTTTAATCCATTTTGTGAAATAAATGTAATCCTTCCAAACCGTGAAGATAAAATAGAAAAGCATACAGTATATGAATGGAAGGAAATCTCAGGAGATGAAGTTATTTGTCATGTTGATATAGTGGATGACAACTCTCAAGAGAATACATTTTGTGAAAGAACACATTGTGATACATCGGATGATCTCTTGTGTGATAAATTAGGGGAAAGCTTACATGGGGGTATGCCTATATTTTTATTTCCATTATTTGGAGAATTATAGAAAGGTATCCTTGAAAATAATTTTTCAGAAAAAAAATATACAGAAACCATAGAAGAAGATATGTCAATAATATGTGGTGATGTAATTAAAGAGGATGAAATATTTTTGCAAAATACTCTTGAAAATGATATGTATCCAAAGTTAATATGCAGAGAATATAAAATGGCTCAGGAAAATAAGGATATAATGTCAATACAATATGGTGCAGCAAATAATAATAATAAATCTTGTAAAAGACTGGTGGAGCCCACTTTGGATACTATAGTTAAAGAGATGAATATTTCAAAAGAAAGAAGTTATAAGGAAAATTTACCACAAAATTTTCTTGTCAAGAATGATTCCAAATCAAAAAGTAAATCACAAGATGAAAGAGATTATCAAATCCATGGCATTGAGAATTTTGATCATTTCCGTGAAAATCATATGCGAGTAAAATATACATATGGCATTAAATTTGATTTCAAAATCTCTTCAAAGTAAAAAGAGTTTAATGGAGTAACAAGATTTTCATATAAGCATAAATTCCACATGAGAAATAATTGCAAAGTTAAAATCTCTAGAGTCAGATGTGAGGGAGGATATGACTATAATAACTTATCTTCAAATCAAGTGATATCACTTAAATATATTTATAAAAAATATTATAATAAGGTGGCGAAAAGAGGTATAATAAGAAATATGAATGGTGAAAGTGATGTATTCAGAAGGTGAAAATTATCGCATGATCATAACCAAGTTTTTTATGCTATGCTCACAGGGAGCATACGTCCCTAGAAAGAGCCAGTGTTGGAACCCTAAATTTTGCAAAATTTAGAGTTCTAGATTCTATTCACAAAAGCAAATTTCTCTAAACAATCATGTACAACACCTATGATCAAGTAGGTTATTTCATTCCAACTCCTGGGAACTATTAGGAATAATAGTCCACAAGAAAACTAAGAGGGGGGGTGAATCAATTGTAATCTAGATTATTAAACTTTATACTTTATAAACCAAATCAGTAAATGTAAATGATAATACAGTAATAGCCAGCACCATAACACAATATTTTTTGTCAAGGAAACCCTTTTAAAGGTAAAAACCCGGTGGGAATTAACACCCACAAATAATGTACTGAGAGTATAGTATCCCTGTTAAAAGATATTAGCCATGTTAGGAACTTATTACAACATTATAGTACACAGTACCTGTTAGGAGACATACCCTGTTAGGAGTCAAGTAAAATATTAGGCTCACTACCAAGGCATGCTTCCCAAAGAAGGTTAAAGCCACCCTCAATGATTTACAATCTGAATCAAGTGTATAAAGAAAATACACATTCCATCAAACTGTCTGATCGAAACTATCTTTTCTTGGTCAGTTCCAATGATGTATCAACTCTGCTTTGTATCTAGCAGTCAACAAGCTTCGCAACTTCCACACTTCTCTTTCTTTTCTCTATCACACTTCTTCACAACAATTTATCTTTCATATATACCCTTTTACAATAATTCATTAGGTCAGCCAGTTAAGCTTTCCTAATACATAATTAACTAGGTCAACCAATTAAGGCTTTCCATCATAAAAAAAATTACATAGCCCCTTGCTAAGATACACAAGGTATCTATAACAAGTAGAAAAAATTTACAATCCATTACATATACTTCCAAATCCACAATTCATGCTCACAATTACTTTCACACGCTACATGTCTGAAGTCAGGCAGGGAATAGGTCTTCTCCAGAATACACACCACAGCTGACATCATCAGTATCCAATCAACAATCAAACTCAACCCATTACTCTATCATATGTCGGCTATCCATCATTAAGCTCACAAGCTATGCAATATCTTTGCCAGAAATATATACCTGAAACACAAAGACCTTCACTATCCAGAATCACAGTTACAGTCCAAAAAACCAGTCTTCACTAAATCAACTGTAACATCCATTATAGGTAACATAAAGTCAAGCGACATTAGGAATAAGTTTAGCACACATCCTTCTACATAAGTCCAACTTTGATCATTCTGAATCATCCATACAGTGTCCGTACACTCCATCCAGTTATGTAGCCAGTCTGTCTTCTTCATAGAAATATATGTTGACATCATCGACAAAACATCAATATCAACAACATGATCAGTAACCAAAGCTGATATCATCCAAAAATCTCCCCCTTTGGCATTGATGGAAACATATGGGAAAATATGTATGTATCAACCCAAAATTACTCACTCTCAATACAATATTCTCAATATCCTCAATATAGATCTCCCCAAAATAGTAGGGATTTTCACATAGATTTGTTCCCCCTTCGGCAGCAATGGAAAAGGGTGCCATAATTCATCTGTAGTCTTTTGTAAGATGTCTCTTTTTCAAATCTTCATGTCCAATTAGCTAGGTGCAAGATCACCCAAATGTACTCCATAGTATCCTTCAGCGATCACTCCCCTTAAAGAGTAGATCCCTACATCAAGTCTAGAGAATGATATAGCTGAGAGATCCACTGGACGGATGCACATCTGCATCATTTAGTTTTCACTGGGAGGGTCCATCACCCCAAGCATGCCTCTAAGATATTCAAAAGCATCTGTATCATCTTAAAATGGAAGCACTTCCATTTTGATAGGTTTAGCACCCTCATTTAGTATGTTTGCATATTATATTTGTATCTGTGCTTGATTATACATGTGTAGGTGAAATTAGGGTTAGGATCTTGTGGATCCTCCTAGATTTCCCTCTCCATGGCTCTTTTCTCTAGGTAGGACCTATGTATTGGTCCTCTTGGACCTCATCCCGCTCTCTCTCTCTAAGCCTCTAGGCCTTCTTAACATTCTGGCACATTCCCCCACCTTCCTAGGTCCCCGACTGACCTGGGAACCTCTCAGCAACTTTCTGGTGACCTGCCTGAAACCTTAGGTTAGGGTTGAGGTCAACCCTAACCTAGGTCAGGGTCAAGTTTGACCTTGACCTAGGTCAAGGGTGAGGTCGACATAGACCTCTGTTGGGTGTTGGTCCCCGCTTTCAAATCTGGAGCTTATCGGGGTCCAGAACTTAAAATGGGTCCCTGGGTTCGGATGCGAAAGTGTTTTCTCTAATATTTGAATTAATATATTCCTTCCTTGGTTGGCGATTGTGATTGGACCTTGATTCAAGGTGAAATTTGAATTTGGGTCCCTTACATTGCCCTAGGAGGCCTATATTGAGATCTCTATATAAATACTCTCTTTTGCCTTCATTTGATCATGAAACGAAATCAGGAGATGACATGATGAAATGATGATGCAAAAAAGAAAGAGCATGATATAGAAGGACAATATAGGAGGAAATATCATTATCTTCAATCAAGCATTTTGAGGATAAGCTATGGTGGATCTTCATTGAAGCGAGAAGGCTCTCGCTTTAGATCTACTATTCTCAACATTGAAGCATTCAAAGGACATTATCATGGGGTAGCAATTACAGATTGTGAGTTGATAGGAATACTTTAGCCTTGGGGGATTGGTATGCTTTCTTTTTCATATTCAATTCTATGCATTGCTTTCTCATTTCCATGTTATGTTAGGATTGTTAATCTAGAAGATTAGATCTTGATATTGCATGTTTAAAGACTATTTTCAAAAGAGAAATACACACACCATACATTCTATATTCGGCTATTCGTGGAGGTGGAGATCACTAAAATGGGGGTTTGACTAAGGAAAAACCCTATATAGCCACCCCAAAACCCCTCTTTTCAGATATTTGTAGGAGCAAAACAACAAATCTGAGACCAGATCTGGATACCTTTTCCGGGTGTCTTTCGGACAACACGAATAGATTCTTTATCAGACCTGTGCAAGTCAGGGTCAACATTATTGGGTCAGGGTTGACATTTGTGGGTCAAGGTCGACATTTTTCATAAGACGACATCAGATCGGGAAAATATTTTTGGGTTTTGTTCATCTCTGCATTCTGGTTCGAGATCATCTGTCAGTTTTCCGAGAAGCAGTCTACAGACTTAAGAAAATGAGTTTTTCTAGATCTAATATATTATGAGGTAGGTATCTTATCCCACTATTCTTTACATGCTCCTTTCCATCCTTTTTATCATAATAATTAAGTGTAAGAAACTAAAATTGGCCTTAGGATCTCTTTCTTATCTCATTATGCAAATCTTACTTAAGAAATCCTTTATGAGCCAAATTTAGACATTACAACATCTTTTGGCAAAGGTTTAGTAAATATACCTACTATCTATTCCTTTGTGATAATATACTCCAGTTTAATCTCTCTATCTGCTACCTTCTCCCTCAAGAAATGATAGTTGATGGAAATATGTTTATTATTTGAATGCATTAAAGGATTCTTTGACATATTCACTGTGCTACTGTTATCACAATGGATAATCACTATTTCTTTTAAAATTATTCCTATGTCCTTTAGCATTTGTTTCATCCACACAAGTTGTGTACAGTCTATTGCAGTAGCAACATACTCTGACTCAACAGTAGATTGAGCAATGCAGTTCTGCTTCTTGCTCAACCAAGAAACCAACCTCTTTCCAAGGAAAAATGCACCACCACTTGTGCTCTTCCTGTCATCCACATTACCTACCCAATCAACATCAGCAAAATCCTACAATGTAAAATCATTAGATTTTTCATACCATAATCCATATTCCACTATTCCTTTCAAATATCTGAAAATTCTTTTCACAGCAACAAAATGTGTCTCTTTAGGATCTGCCTGATATCTAGCCATAATTCCAACTGCATTGGTAATGTCTAGTCTAGTGTGTGTCAGATATTGTAGACCTCCAATCATTTATCTATACTTAGTTTTCCCAACACTTTGAGTCTCATCATTTTTAGTTAGTTTGTTCCCTGTCACCATGGGTGTACCAACAGGTTTACAATCTTCCATTCCAAATTTCTTCAACGTTTCCTTAAGATACTTGGTCTGAGATATAAATATGTCATTCTTACTCTGATTAATTTTCAAACCAAGAAAAAATTTCATCTCACCAATCATTGACATTTCAAACTCATTCTCCATTTGTTTAGCAAACTTCTTACTCATTTTATCATTTCCTCCAAAAATGATATCATCAATAAAAACTTCTATAATTAAGATTCCATCTTCATCAGTTCTTAAATGAAAATCACTATCTGCATTACCTTTTCTTAAACCAAGATGAAGTGGATGTTTATCCAGTCTTGCATACCATTCCCTCGGTGCTTTTTTTAGTCCATACAGTGCCTTCTTCAGTCTGCAAACCATGTTTTCATCATCTTTCAAAGGAAAACCATCAGGTTTCTCAATTTACACTTCTTCTTCTAGATCACCATTCAAGAATGTTGATTTCACATCCATCTAATACACTTTGAAGTCTTTATGTGCAGCATAAGCAAGGAATATTCTCACAGCTTCCAATCTAGCAACAGGTGCAAATTTTTCTTCATAGTCTATGCCTTCTTGTTGTGAGTAGCCTTTACATACTAGTCTAGCCTTGTTTCTTACCACTGTGCCTTCATCATCCATTTTGTTTCTGAAAACCCACTTAGTGCCAATCACATTTTTGTTCCTAGTTCTAGGAACCAATTCCCAAGTATTGTTCTTCTTCATCTATTCTAGTTCTTCTTCCATGGCTTTTGTCCAAGATTCATCTTTACATGATTCATCATTATTCTTTGGTTCAACTTGAGAAATCAAATAGATCTCATCTCTAACTTTAGATCTAGTCATCATGCCTTTGCTTGCATCACCAATAATTTGGTCTTCAGGGTGGTTTTTCTTGACATACCTTAGTGTCTTTAATGTCTCAGTAGCTTTGTCATGTTCTTCTTCTTCAATCTCATTCTTGATCATCAAGGGTCCTTCAGCTTCAGCAGAAACTTCTCTTGATTCTCTTATCTGACCACAATTATACATTCTCTCCTGAATTTGAAATTTTTCATCTATCCTCACATTGGCACTTTCAATTAGTTTCCTCAGTCTCAGATTGAAACAATTATATGATTTACTCTTAGTGGAATAAACAAGAAAGATTCCTTCATCACTTTTAGCATCAAACTTTCCTATCTCATCATCTCTTTTGATATAACATTTACTACCAAATATTCTAAAATATTTCACAGTAGGTGCATGATCAAACCATAATTCATAAGGAGTTTTATTTGTACCTACTCTGATCTAAATTCTTTTTAATGTGTACATAGCAGTGCCAACTGCTTCTCTCCAATGAACATGTGATACATTTCCTTCCAGCAATATAGTCCTTGCAACATCTAATATGGTTTTGTTTCTTCGCTCTGCTATCCCATTCCGTTGTGGAGTTCTAGGAGCTGAAGTCTGTCTATGTATTCCATTTTCTTCACAATGTGTATTAAACAGTTCTGATGTAAACTCTCCTCCTCTATCTGATATCAAACATTTCATCTTTAAACTAGATTCATTCTCAACTTTCTCTTTGAATAACTTGAACTTGTCAAATGCTTCAGATTTCTCTCTCAAATATGTAACCCACATCATTCTAGAAAAGTGATCAACAAAAAGTATCAAATACCTTTCACCATAGTATGATCTTATTCTTGTAGGACCACATAGATTTGTATGCACCAGATCCAACTTCCCTTTTGCTGAATAAGATTTTCTCTTGAAAGTGCTTCTAGTCTATTTCCCCATAACACATTCTATACACATAGTGTTAGATGGATTTACAATTCTAGGTAGATCTCTCACTGCTTTTGTCATACTTTCCTTCACAATGTTATCAAAATTAACATGAAAAAATATTATGTGCCATAACCAACTGTCATCAACCTTTGCAACAAAACAACACAATTCAGATGTGTTCAATTCAAATACATTACCTCTGGATTTAGTACCAGATGCTATCAAATATCTTGTTTTTCTCTTGATAGAACATTTTTCGTTTATGAAGTTCAGTTGATAACCCTTGTCCACTAGTTGTCTAACACTCAACAAATTGTGCTTAAGTCCATAAACAAGTAGAACATTGTTAGTGTTAGTTTTTCCATCTAAGGAAATAGATCCAATTCCAATAATAATTTTAGGAGTATTGTCACCAAATCTAACAACAACACCATCATATCTTTTCAAACTCACAAACTTATTTTTATCTCCAGTCATATGATGTAAACAACCACTATCCATGACCCATTTAGATTTGTTTTCAACTCGGGATACTAATGCTTTTTCTTCCGCATAGGTTCATCATCCTTAATAGAAATAAATCCAATTTCATCATAATCACCATCCTCATCATCAGATATACCTTCACTAGCATAATAACATTCCTTATCCTTTGAGAACTTAGACATGAAAAAATTAGGTTTGTGCTTTGGAATTCTTGTAGGACATGTAGATGCAAAGTGACCGATCTTGTTACATGAAAAATATTTCAAAGGTAATTTTCCCTCAAACTTACCCTTACCTCTCTTTTTTCTTCTGGAAATCAGTGCAACAATTTCATCTAGCTTTCTTTCTTCTTCCTGTATCTATTCCCATTCATCAGCATAGGCTCCAAGTTCTTCTTTTAGATTATTATTGCTTGTGCTTGCATTTCCAGGCAAGATTCTTTTGATTTTGTGCATGGTTGCTTTGAATGCTAACTCAACCTTAGGTAGAGTGTCTCCCAATTTTGTGGATTCAAATGTAGTTATCTTGCCAATCAACATCTCTCTGGTAAAGTTCAGTGTCAAAGGTATGATCTCCTCTATGGCCTGAACCTTGGTTCTATATGCAGGTGTCAAAGATCTGAGTATCTTTGCAATAACTTCTTCCTCACTGAAAGTTCCTCTAGAGTTCCTAATACCAGAAACTACCTCAGTAATTCTCTGTGAATATGCTCGGATGTTCTCATCTTCTCTCATCTTCAGTGATTCCATCTTTGTCTTCCATTTCTATAACTTTGCTTGTTTTGTAAATTTGTCTCCAACATATAGTGCTTCCAATCTTGACCATATTTCATGTGCAGAGTCCAAGTCCTTTACTTCAATAAATTCTCCTTCTGATAATGCGTTGATTAAAGATTCCCTTGCAACCATATTGCATGAGAATAGCTTCTTTTGATCTTCACTGGATTTCTCTAATTCATCCTCAGTCACTATCTTTTCCTTCTTCTTTGTTATCATCCACTAATCAATTCCTAGACATAGCAAATGTGTTCTCATCTTGTTCTGCCAACTGTCAAAGTTTTCAAAGTCAAACTTTGGACTATCCTTCCTGTAGTAAGTCATCTTCAAGATCACCTCAAGCTATTAAACTTTCTCTCTGAGGACCAATAGCTCTGATACCAATTGCTAGGAATAACAATCCACAAGACAACTGAGAGGGGGGTGAATCAGTTGTAATCTAGATTATTAAAATTTATACTTTATAAACCAAATCTACAAATGTAAATGATAACAGATTAATAGCCAACACCATAACACAATATTTATTATTGAGGAAACCTTGTTAAAGGTAAAACCCCAGTGGGAATTAACACCCACAAATAATGTACTAAGAGTATAGTATCCCTATTAAAAGATATTAGCCCTGTTAGGAGATTATTACAACATTACACTACATAGTCCCTGTTTGGAGACAGACCCTGTTAGGAATCAAGGAAAATAGTAGGCTCACTGCCAAGGCATATTGCCCAAAGAAGGTTAAATCCACCCTCAAGTATTCACAATCCAAATCAAGTGTATAAAGGAAATTGACATTCCAGCGAACTTTCTGATAGCAACTATCTTTTCTTGGCCAGTTCAAATGATGTATCAACTCTGCTTTGTATCTAGCAGTCAACAAGCTTCGCAACTTCCACACTTCTCTTTCTTTTCTCTATCTCTTCACAAGAATTTATCTTTCATATATACCCTCTTACAATAATTTATTAGGTCAGCCAGTTAGGATTTCCTAATACATAATTAACTAGGTCGGCCAATTAAGGCTTTCCATCATACAAATAATTACATAGCCCCTTGCTAAGATACACACGATATCTATAACAAGTATACAACATTTACAATCCATTACATATACTTCCAAATCCACAATTCATGCTCACAATTACTTTCACATGCTACATGTCAGAATTCAGCCAGGGAATAGGTCTTCTCTAGAATGCAAGCCACAGCTGACATCATCAGTATCCAGTCAACAATCAAACTTAACCCATTACTCTATCATATGTTGGTTGTCCATCAGTAAGCTCGCAAGTTCTGAAATATCTTTGCCAGAAAGATATACCTGAAACATAGAGACCTGCTATGTCTAGAATCATAGTTACAGTCCAGAAAACCAGTCTTCACTAAATCAACTGTAACATCCACAGTAGGTAACATAATCGACCATAGAAATAAGTTCAACACACATCCTTCTGCATAAGTCCAACTTCGATCATTTTGAATCAATCGTACAGTGTCCGTACACTCCATCCAGTTACGTAGCCAATATGTCTTCTTTATAAAAATATATGTTGACATCAGTGAGAAAACATGAATATTGAAACAACATGATCAGTAAAAAAAAATGATTTCATCCAACAGGAACCTGTTCTAATGCATATATCAAGTGGTCAATTTCAAGGTATTTATGTGTTTTACAATTTGTAGATGCAGAATGATTCTAGGTAAGTACTTTTAGATCATGATTTCTTTACACTAGAGTGTTCTTATGTAACTTCAATTGTTCCTATCCATTTTGTTTGTCATAAATACATTCTTTGCCTAATTACAGATTCTGTCAACAACATGTACTATTTTTCATTGGCTAAAACCAAATGGAGTTTTTGCAGATTTGTTGTTACACGATGACAATATTGGTTAGAAGCTCTCTTTCAAATTTATTATCTTTTGGCTGGATAGATTTCTTATCAGATGAATGGGTTCTTATGATTCTTTGTATCAAAATGAAATTATGTTCCATATCACGGGTCTTCATCAATTTGACAAATTTTTTAGCCTAAGAGAAAACGTTGTTTTTAATGGTTCATCAGTAAAACTTTCAGGAATAGAAAGTTGTCATCTTTGGCAATTAAAATCTTCACACTCAAAGAGGATCTTACAAAAATGTGCAATTTTGTGGAGATAGGAAAAGTTCTGGCATGCTTTTTAATTATTTTCTGACCCGTGGCATAAAAATGCGTTAGAAAAAAGTTTCAAATTTGCAAACTCAAAAGACAACCCACTTAATATTTTGATTTCAAATGCTTCCAGTTTAATTTTTGCAAAGATATAAGCTTGTTTGGTGTGTTAGTTAAATTTCACATTGCTCGCGACTAGCTCAGACATGTCAGTTTACAAAGGAGGTACATGAATTTGGTAGGTTTCTCAGAAAACTAAAATAAAAACCATATTTTTATCATAAACTTATGCCAAATTTCATGGCTCCAGGGTGCCTAAGTGAAATTACTCCAAAATGGCTAAATGGGAAATTAATTTTCTTTTCATCTTTGTATAGTTTTGAAGCAGTATAAAGAATTGAACATTTTTGGAAATGACATTATTACAAATAATTAAAGGATGAACATGAAGGTGGGCCCAACAGTTTAAAAAACTTTATAAAAGTAACATTGAATCATTTTGAAAGGTAAATAGGGGAAAGGACCCAGTACTTGAATAGGTTTGAATTGTTGTGAGGGTTGTTAGTATTGTTTAATCCAATGACAATACCAATATAACCTATTGATTGAACAAGATTCTAATTGTTATGTAGTTTTTTATTAATAATTATAATAGAATAAATTATTTAAAATTTATATAGCCTATCATTGATGTAGTAAAATCAATACAAGTAATGGACAAACTACAATCATTGTGTGTTTATGGTCAAACAATATAAAATGTTATTTTTGAAAACTCAGATTACTCTACACACAATATAATGAAATAT
>MU224667.1:16383-27258 GCA_018584345.1 Thuja plicata
CACCATACTTCATTTGCATTTCATACTTCATATGCATAATCATATTTTCATAATCTGCATTTTCATACTGTTATGTTGTGGGAGTCATAAGATTGTGAAGACCATAAACATAACACCTTTGCATTTAGACCTTGCCTGAGATTTCACTTGCCTGGGTGGAACTCGGTTTCCTCTACTGTTCTCTGGTTAAGAACATATTTGTAGTAGGGATTAGAATTGAGACAAAATTCATTGAATATTTTTCACATAGGGAGTTGTACCTTAATACAGAGGGAAACTAGATATTCTCAAAAACAGTTTCCCAACTGTTGAGTAAAGTTGTTCTTTAATATAAATTGGGCAATTATAAGGAGCATAAAAGAAGAACAATCTGTTTACCAACACTATTTACTGAAACACAGTAAATAACTAGTGTATACCGATCAATCCATAATAACTTATGTGAAATGAAAAATAGTAAAGTAATGAAACATCAACACATGACACATGAATTTTTAACGTGGAAACCCTGTTAAGGGAAAAACCACTGGGACCGGTATCCCAAATTTTCACTCTTCTAAAGTGAGCTCAGTTAAGAGCCAGCCCTATTAAAGGTTACAAACACACTGTTAGGTGTGACCTTGTTAGAGGATTTAAAAGATAGTTTGTCACTTAGTATCTAGCATCTAATGCTACCATCCTTGATCAAACACTCACTTGGCCTGTCAATAGGTATCGGGCATATCCAATGCTACTTTCTATGATCAAAATTTTTGATACTCCTTGGGATGTATCTCAATTACAAAAGACTTTTAAGTCCTGCTCAGTTAAGAGACTTGATGCTTCAATGGTTAAACTGAAACAGTAAATTGATCTGTTCATACATACAACTTGAATTTCAGATTTTCAGATCTATTGTAAGTGCATTACCTCTCTAATCAATATAATCAATTCAATACCTTTGCTCCACACTGTTCTGGTCTGTGATGTTGTTTCACTGTTCGTCAGTGTCTGCAGAATCTAGCTCTTTCCTCAGCTTGTTGATCAGGTCTAAATGAAGACTTTCTTCTCCTTCAAAATCTCTTCAGCATCTATTCTCTTTTCACTCCCCTTCACCACTTTCGTAATGAATTAGGTTGTCTCTTTATAGACATGATTTCACCGTTTCTTGGCTTTCTTGATCTTGGCGTGATCCACAATTCTCGCCAATTATATTTAAAGCAAAACTCCAATTTTATCTCATAGAGATCTTCTTGCCAACTCGACAAAGCAGCTTTAAATACATTACTTATCTCTGGCTTTATCTTGTCAGTTAAAACAATGATACGTATCAGTTAAGTCTATTTTTAACTCTTGACAGCTAAGCATTTTGTCATTTCTAAACTCTGTTATGTCAGTCAATAGTTCAGTTAGTCATTGGTGATAACTAACTATTCTGTCGGTGTGACTTCAGTTATCTTTGGGATCTCCGTCTGTCGGGTAACACTGTAATTCTTTCTGTTGGGTTACTCTGTGCTTTTCTCGTCGGGCAGCACTATGACTTTGGTCATCGGTAATGCAATGCATTTTCTCGTCTGGTAACATTGTGACTTTTCTCTTTTACTTTGACTATCGGTGTGCACTCCGTCAGTGTATATAGTCACTTTGTGAATACTTGACTTATATGCATTACTGATAGCATAGCCTTTGTTTCATCGGTTCTTTGAAGTCTTCAGCAATATGTCCATGACCATACAACTTACATCAAGTTGACATCAATGAAAATACAATACATTAACTGATTTAATGTCTTGCATAAAATTTCTATGTCACTGTGATCATCAACTTAACATCTTCAAACATTCAATCAGTTATAGTTCATCAAAGATCAAGTCTTGATGAATGATAGGATCAAAGTTGAATGGTTCGCAATAAGCCCACTAGAGATCAAGTCTTCATGAGTACAAGGCCCCAACGTCATAAGGGCTAAGGTTGACATTGAAACCCCAACAAAATTGACAACATGGATACTTTATAGTCCTTAACTCTTAGCCAAAAATATTCCATTCGAAAGACTCATGCTCGCCTATCACATAGCAAAAATTCCTTTGTCTATAATATAAAATCCTCCATAAATATACTACCCAACTCAAACACACCAGCCATAAAAACTTTGTAACACCAAGCCTACTCAACGAACCCCATTTGAAAACCTTCAAAATGATGTCACATGTATTTGTCAAATAATAATGACATGTTATTCAAACACTCAAGTTTTCACCTCTACTCTCGAAAGGGAGGTCACAAGCTCTCATGCTTAGATATCACACACTAAAATTCCTTTGTCTATGATATAAAATCCTCCATAAAAAATTCTACCAAACTCAAATACACCCAATTGTAAAAGTTTTGTTACACCAAGTCCACTCACTAAAATTCCTTTGTCTATGATATAAAATCCTCCACAAAAAATTCTACCCAACTCAAATACACCTAATCGTAAAAGTTTTGTTACACCAAGTCCACTCAACTAATCCCATTTATAAAACCTTCTAAATGATGTCACCTACATTCCTAACATAATAATGAGATGTTATCCTAATGCTCTCAAATATTCTCCACTAAAAAAAAGTCACAACTTCAACTCTTACTAAGATATGTACATGTAGTTTATAGTACACTTAAATACTTCCTCCATAGAATACATAATATTATAAGCCATCATTAAACCCAAAAATAGATCTTCTAAACTCATAACATCCATGTCTATGTCTATTTCTATTTTTACTCACCCCTATCTCCTGTAAAGTTGCCCAACAAGAGTAAACTCTTTAATGAATATTTATTTTCCATAACTGGTATTTCTACCTTCCACCCCTGGCTAACCTGATAAAAATATCACTCTCTCTGTTACAGCGAGAACCGCCTACAAATTAGCAACATGTCAGAACTTTTGCCTTTTCAGTTATCTACGGATAGCAGCCAAAAAAACCATAGTTTTTGACTCATAATATATTGATGTCATATTTAGTTATAAACATATTGTTAGTTATTTATCTTCTCAAAAAGAGGTAGAAGACTCTTTGATGCATGATTATTTGATCTATGAGCTTCTTGTGATGGATTATTTTAGCACTTAGTAACGAAAATATGAGTTTACATGGTAATAATAGAGCCAAATAATGACACTAATACATTTGGGTCTGATTTCTGACGATAGTTAGTCAAAATTCTGACCTCAATTAGTCCAAATTTTGACCAAAAGAGATGTCAGGATTTTTTAGTTAGAACAGTTGATGTACCCATGGTCGTCACAATTCAGACAACAATTCTGACAACACCGTCATTGGAGAATAGACGTCTGCTTTTGATAATTTAGGTTGTATTCGATGAACAATTCTGATGAAAGTGTTGTCGTATGTACCACATTGTCGTCAGTTTAAGTTTGCATGTTTTTCGCAATGTCGACGACACTCGAATGAACTATGCCGATGAAAGTTTTGTCAGATGTACAACACCATCGTTGGTTTAAGTTTGCATGTTTGTCGAAATACCAACGAAACTCAGATGAAGTATACTGACGAAAGTGTTGTCGGATGTACAACAACATCGTCAGTTTAAGTTTGCATGTTTGTCGTAATGCTGACGGGACTCAGACAAACTATACCGACGAAAGTGTTGTCGGATGTATAGCACCATTGTCAGTTTAAGTTTGCATGTTTATCAAAATGTCGACGGGACTCAGACAAAGTATACCGACAATAGTGATGTTGGATGTACTGCACCGTCATCAATTTAAGCTTGCATGTTTGTTGAAATGCAGACGGGACTCAAATATGAGATATACCGACAAAATTGTTGTTGAATGTACAACACTGTCATCGGTTTAAGCTTGCCCGTTTGTCAAAATTTTGACGATAGATTGGACTAAAGATACCAGGGCTCAAGAGACCAAAATAATTGGTCCATGTCTTTGGTCGATGTGATTGCCAAAATGTTTTACCTCTGATTAGATCATCAAATACGGTGGTCTTAAGGAATTTAATAGATTACATTTTCATGGTAATTTATATTATTTTAGTTGAGGTTGCATGATTTATCTATTACGTGCACTTCTACACTTTGAGGACATCCATAAAGAAGCATCTCCTCATGTGGCCTGCATTACAAGTTCTAACAGAGCCGTATATTTTCTAAGACGGTCTTAAGTGTCAACTAGAAAAAAACACATTCAAAAGGGTGAACTAATTGAGGTGGGCGATGTGAAGAATCTGATAGTAGAAAGGCTTGAAGATTAACGACTTGAGTATGAGGTTTTGATCTCGTAATAGGTAATAAAATCCCCTAAAATAATCTATCAGGAAATAATAGGTGCACTAGGCGTGAACTAGGGGTGTGCAATGCATTCGAGTCTAACTAGATGCAATCATTTATCAACCTTTGATAATGATAAATGATTTCATCTAGTTTGGCTCGAATGTATTGCACACCCTTGGTTCATGCCTAGTGCACCTGGTTGTTGCCTAATAGATTATTTTAGAGGCTTTAATAAATATTACAAGATCAAAACCTCCAACTCATGTCATCAATCTTCAAGCCTTTCTATTATCGAATTCTTCACATCCCCCACCTCAATCAATTCACCCTTTTGAATTTTTTTTTTCTATTTGACACTTAAGACCGTCTAAGAAAATATATGGATATGTTAGAACTTATAATGGAGGCCACAAGAGGAGATGCTTCTTTATGGAGTTCCTCGAAGTCCACAAGGTGTGTGAAATATAAATAGAGATTCGTGCAGCCTCAACTAAAATAAGATATGTTATCATGAAAATATTATCTATTAAATTCCTTCAGTCCCCCACTAATGATGAGCTAATGAAAGGTAATAAAATTTGGCAGTTACATGGACAAAAAGACTGAGACCAATTATTTTGGTCTCTTGAGCCCTCACATCTTTAGTCCTAGCTACTCAGTAAGGCCTGAAAGACTTATACATGTCAATCCTTGAGAAGAATCATTGCCTTGCCTTTATGTACGCTGTGTAGGATCCTCACCAAAGGGGGTTCCAATTCCTGCATACAAAATTCATTTATCCAATTCTAGCTTACATCTTATATGAAGATCAATCATAATCAAATTCACTCATCAGGCTTACTTCCTACAATAAATTCCCATTAATGTTGTACCCTTAAAAACATACCTTTGTCCACTCCTCCAATGTCCTTATATGTTGCCTACTCATACACAGTCATTAGTCATGTCCATACTCATGGTTACAACCCAATATCACCAAACAAATTACAAGAATATAAACTTAATTTAGTTAAATTATCCCACCTTAAATATATCCAAACCCCTCACAGATGCCTTCTTCTAGCAATGTTGTTGAAGACAAAATACTGAAGTTGTCAACCGATCTGATAATGTTAAGTATGAATTGAATCTTTGGATGCCCGAAAGACAAGAAGAGAGAGAGAGAGAGAGAGAGAGAGAGAGAGAGAGAGAGAGAGAGAGAGAGAGAGAGAGAGAGAGAGTGTNGAGAGAGAGAGAGAGAGAGAGAGAGAGAGAGAGAGAGAGAGAGAGAGAGAGAGAGAGAGAGAGAGAATGTTCATTTGTATCTCTATCTTCCTATCTTTGGGCATCCAATGCTTGAATTCATATTTGAAGGATGTTCATCTGTATATCTCTTTGTCTTCCTGTCATTGGGGCATCTGATGCTTCAAGTGATTGGAGGATACAACAATTAATGACTGCTACACAATTCTCATTGACTGTGACTGTAAACTAATATGTTTTGTTAATGCAAACATATGGGAAAGGATCCAAAGATAATTTAATTTGAATTAGGTAGAGGTTAGTCAAAGATCTCTTGTTGATTTTTCAATTGGTCATGTAAGATATAAAATTGGAAGATGTAAAAGAAATGTTTTTGTAAATAATGTGTAATGTGTGGGGAAAGATAAGATGTTCCTTTTAACCTCAAATACATAAAGGACAGATCCAAATTGATTAACCCCAAAGGAAGGATTAATGCATAAATGAATCAATCGATTCGAAATGAGAATAAAGAGGAAGACCTTAGATTCTGTTTTATAGAAAAGAATGTGTGATAGATTTAGGAAGATTAAAAACTTTAATTGAAATGAATTGAAGAAAAGTACTAACCTTGAAATGCTACAGATCTAAATAATTTTATTTTTGGGTGTCTGCACTTAGTTTCTAGAAAATTTGCAACCTAATTTGGAATAGAAACGTAGAGACGAACAAAACCCAGAAATCTTTTTCTGATCTGGCTCAGTTCCGATTTTGACCCAAAAGTCAATGTCACCTTTGACCCAGAATTTTTGATTCTAACCCTGAACAAAATGTTGATTCTGACTGAGAAATGAATATTGATTTTGACCCAGAATCTCTAATTATAACCTACACAGTCTAACAAAAAATCTATTACCAGATCCCAATAGTTTGCCGAAAAGGGTATCCGAATCTGCACTCCAATTCGTTGTTCTGATCCTGTCCCTGCACGAAAAATGGCTTGTTTGTTGGGAGGGAGGGTTTTTCCTTAGTCACACCCTGATTTAGGAATTAATCTTGAAATCAATAATTGAAATAAAGAATGCTAGCAAGTAGTAGAAGTAGATCTAATAATGAAGCTAGGATATTCAATAGATATGCAATTGTATTTCAAATGTAAACAAGTATGTAAATATGAAAGCTTGGAATCAATATTAGAAACCATAAACCTCCATGATTGTATGCTTGGAATCCACCTTGAAGAGAGAATTAATGATTCTTGAGGATGCACACAGGATCTTGAAGGGAGATCACACCACCATGATGGCTAGATCTAGGGTTTGAATGCTTGAATCTTGAATGCTTGAACCAAATCCCTTCAAAGGCTTGAATTCTTGAAACCTTGATCTTCAATGGAGATCTGGAATGCTTGAGAGGAAGATTTGAAAACCTTGATTTAACTTTGAAAGCTTGAGGACATGTAAAATTCTTGCTTGGTTGATAGTTGTTCGCTTGTGATTATGCTTGATATGACTTAGAGAAAATGAGAGGAGAAAACTTCCTTATATACGAATCTAGGGCACAATCTTCTAGAGAGGCCTACATAGGAGAATTAAATTCCAATTAGACCCATATCCCTAGAAGAGGACCTATATTAAATATAATTTAAGAGTCGTCGCTTCGGAACCCAAAACAACCAACCCAGAAGTGGGAAATGAGCTTTTAATGACCCCCGGCAGCTGACAAACTTTTAAACTGGAAAGGGGGACCCAGGTCAAAATTGAGGTCAACCTTGACCTTGGTCAAGGTCAAGGTTGACCTTGACCTAGGGAGTCAAAAATGTGCCAGATGGGATGGATACTGTCCGGAGAGGCCCAATCAGGGTCCTAAACAGGCATAGAAGTAGGAGAGGATGCAAAAATGAGGGGACAATATGATGATGGTCAGAAACACCCCCTAAGGAGATAATATGATGATGGATAAAATAATTCTATATTATTAAATAATATACCAAAACTAATAAAATAAAGATATTTGATTAGGGTTAGGATTAGTATTATGTTTCAATTAGGGTTAAGAGTTAGTATAAATTTAAACACTATTACGA
Source organism: Thuja plicata (assembly GCA_018584345.1). Lineage (NCBI taxonomy): Eukaryota > Viridiplantae > Streptophyta > Pinopsida > Cupressales > Cupressaceae > Thuja > Thuja plicata. Next base: position 23,966 of record MU224667.1, read on the forward strand.
TTAAGATTAAAATTGAGTTTAAGCTAGGGATTAGGGTTATAGCACAAATTTTACTTCCTAAAGTATTATTTAACTTCCTAATGTATCATGAAAAGTTCATACCAATAACACTAGGTAATCGTGGGAAAATCCTACTCAAAATTTACTATGGGCTATTACCATACACAAATACCAAGATCTAACACTACATTAAGCAAATAAATATATTAGAAAAATAGAAAGACAAGGAATGAATTTTATTACTCTATCTAAATTCAAAACTCGATGGCCTCTATTTTGAACTAGCATCCTGTTCAAATGCTCTAAAATGCAAAAAAACAACTTTACTTATGCATAATATTATTGTCTCATAAGTTTATGTTATAATTATAATTATGCAACTTTATAATAAATAGAATTATACTTAATAAACTATAATAATTTATTATATTATATAAATAATTATTCTAAATTTAAATCAAATTGTATATTTCTTACATAAAATAAGAGTTTTTATTGTTTAGTAAATTATTAATTTGAAAATTTCTCCTTATATTTTGACACTAAGTAGAAGATAATAAATTAAATTATTATATTTTGACACCTCTTTATTTAAAAATATTTCAATCAATCACTTTTGATATTTTATAAAAAATTGTATGTGTCACATCCCCAAAAATATTTGCATTCATTATTATGTAGGTTTCGACACTTTTGAACATTATACGACTATCGACGCACCCCTTGCACCTCATTCTGGTGCAAGTGCTAGTAATACTTTTGCGTGTAATCCCATTGTAGAGGGTCAGCTTGATTTGATTGATACGTTCTTTAACATCTCCACCTTACCCTTATTATGAAAATGGTTCAGAAATCTAAGCAATTAGGGGAAAATACTTAGTAACGACAGAGGGTCAAATAACTTATATGCTTTTGTGATAGATATCCTTGATAGTCATTTCTTACAAAACAAAAATGTCAAAAAGTAATAGTTTGCACACTCAATAACTGTTCACCATTACACTATTAAGTAAAACACTAACAGTGCACAGTTATTGGTACACTTTTGTTGTTATTACGCATTAAATTGCACCAAAAAGGTTACATTGTTATTAAAAAAAATGGATGCATACATTTACAAAGTTCTTGGATTGGTCCAAGAATATAAATATAATTTATTAATGTACATTTCGTATTCAATTTATGTACATACATGCTCAACTATTGGTGCATTCCATATTTATTCTCAACTACATACATGCACACCAATTGGTGCATAATAATTTTTATAACACTCATCGACACATTCTGCCAAAAATGTATGACAGAATCCAAGTGCAATTTGTTCTTGCATGAATAACGAATAGTGTAAGGCTCCCCATTTTAAACAATGTAAACACAAAATAAACAATACCAAAAAAAAATTGCAAATTTGAAATCATGAAGCCATAGTATGAAGTACAATTTTAATGCACTTGCTTGTGATGAATTGACTGATGCTTTCCCACTACAATTTGAATTTCAAAATGACCAACTACTTCAATGACCAAATTCTTATAAGAAGGATATAGTGCCATGTAAAATTCATTTGAATTCCTTGTCCGACCTCTGGTGGTTTATTCTCTCTAGTTTGCATATTCTCTACTCTTGTTTAGGTTGGTAGGCTATCTTGTATATTTCATGTTTATTACTTGTTTTTTCTATGCTTATTATCTATTTTTTTACAAATTTATTGCTATAAATTTTTTTTATTGTTTTTACTGCTTACTGTAGGATCAAATCTATTGCAAAACTAAGTCAACGTAGTGCAACCTTAGTTTTGTAATGAATTCAATGAATAAATGTATTGCTCACTATAGTTACATGATGTTTTTGTAGCTTTTGTCGTATAAATCCTATAAGACTATTGAAAATATTTATATATTTTATTATGTGAGATATAATATATATAGATATATATCTAAAATAGTATTAGGATAAATTAATATAATAATGATTCAAAGATATTACATGTATGTTTATATAGTTACATAATCAATTGTCATTATATTAATCTCATAATAATGAATAGACATGTCCCATGAATGGGACATGTCTCTCCTATCCTCATTCTCAATATAAATGAAAGAGAGATTGTTGCATTTGGAAAACACATACAACATAGAGTGCTATTAAATTTGCAGTGATACTAAAAACTTAACACGGTATCAGAGTCATACTTCAAATGTAAGAAAGTAGTTTGTTGATGGCGAGTGTGTGACTATTTCAGAAAATACAGTCTCATTACATATACCATATCTCACAAATCCAACGTTGAATTTTTTTGAATTTTGGATGTTGGTGAATTTTTTTTTTTGAATAATCTCACTGGAGCGATTGGAGATAAAGTGTGGGGTTCAAAATTTGTGATGGAATGTGTACGGGTTTATGTGACATTATTGAAAGTGGCTTTCATTAAAGAGATACGTTAATTTTTTATGATCGTGGTCAAACATTAACAAAGAAGAATGTATTCAAGGAAGGGTGTCTCTTTCTATAAAGAAAGCATTAATTATAATGTCACCTCTCTTGGAGCAATCAAGTCATTTCACAAGAAGACATGAGAATTGTTCAACAATATAAGAGTGAGAATTGTACATTGTGGGGGAAATAATAACCAATGTTATTTTCCCAATTGAATCATCCTTAGTGGGGAGATGATTCAAAGGGGAGATGTCTCTCAAATAATCTGAGAAGGTGTTTTTTTTATTTGATGTTTGTGGACCTTCATTGGAGCAACTTGTATCAAGGATGTTGATGTGGAGATAAGTATTTATTATCCTTGAGTATTAATTTATCTACTCATTGTAGTATCTCTCTTATTTGTATTTCTATATGTACTATAAAAGCTATTTGCCTTGATCTTTTCCGGCGATGCTCTTGCAGGAAAAGAAGATTAATATCAGATTCAGAGGGAGTCTGACACTTCAGAGGTAACTTTGGACGAGGAGCTCAGAAGATTGATATCAGATTCAGAGGGAATTTGACAGTTTATCTTAAGCAATCTTGGATAAGAAAGATCAACAGATTGATATCTTCTCAATGAGTTCTTTGTGAGAGAAGTTCGAGGTGAAGTCCCTTGTTTCCACCCTCTATGTTGAGGCATGGTGGATGTCATGTGTGTGACTCCATATTTTTAATGGGTCTACCCCCTATGTACATCATGAGGAAGTGACAACTTCCAAATGATTATCACTTGTATTTGTTAAAGTTATTGGAAGGTGACGATCTTACAATAATTTGATCTTCTATCATGATAGACATCTTATGATGGC
>MU224667.1:27308-58789 GCA_018584345.1 Thuja plicata
ATTTGTTAAAGTTATTGGAAGGTGACGATCTTACAATAATTTGATCTTCTATCATGATAGACATCTTATGATGGCTGAAACAGATCATGATAGATGATATCTTGCATGGTGGATTAAGTTCCTTAAACAGCCCATGATCTTCTATTGTGATAGACATCTTATGATGGTTGAAACAAATCATGATAGATGACATCTTCTGTTGTGATAAACATCTTGTGATGGCTGAAAGAGATCATGATAGATGACATCTTCTATTGTGATAGACATCTTGTGATGGCTAAAACATATCATGATAGATGCCATCTTCTATTGTGATAGACATCTTCTGATAGCTGAAACAGATCATAATAGATGATGCAAATATTCTTATGGTAAGTGCACATTACCTATGAACATTTGTTGAGTACTTGGTGGATATCATGAGACTTGATATTCTGCAGGCCATTACTCTGAGCACTTGGTGAATATCACGAGACTTGATATTATGCAGGCCAATGCTCTCGATATCATGAGATGATATCTTTATGAGCTCTTGAGTACTTGGTGGACATCATAAGATTTGATGTTGGTATGCCATTAATCTGAGCACTTGGTGAATATCTTGAGAGTTGATATTCTGCAGGCCAATGCTCTCGATATCATGAGATGATATCTTTATGAACTCTTAAGTACTTGGTGGACATCATGAGATTTGATGTTGGTAGGTCATTTCTCTGAGCACTTGGTGAATATCTTGAGAGTTGATATTCTACAGGCCAATGCTCTCAATATCATGAAATGCTATTTTTATGAATCTATCAGTTATGGTGAATATCATGAGAATTGATATGCTCTCTTGGATGGATTTTGTCCTCCCTAGCTAAGAGAGAGTGTTAATGTTTTTGTAGCTTCTGTCGGATAAATCCTATGAGACTATTGAAAAAAAAAAATTTTTTTATTATGTGAGATATAATATATATAGATATATATCTAAAATAGTATTAGGAGATATTAATACAATAATGATTTAGAGATATTACATGTGTGTGTGTGTGTGTGTTTATGTAGTTACATAATCAATTGTCATCATATTAATCTCATAATAATGAATAGACATGTCCCATGAAGGGACATGTCTCTCCTATCTTCATTCTCAATATAAATGAAAGAGAGATTGTTGCATTTGGAAAACACATACAACATACAATGCTATTAAATTTGCAGTGATCCTAAAAACTTAACACGCACCTTTAAATCATAAGTTGTTTTTAATGCATGCAACCTTTGTAGTCTCATGTTTCACTGTGCTCACTTAGTTTTCTAATGTTGTTAATGAATACATTACAAAACTATCTCGACATAGTGCACAATTAGTTTTGTAATGTATTTAATGAATAAATGTACTTGTCAGTATAGTTAAGTTATTTTTAATGCATGGAAGCTTCAAAGTCTCAGATTTCATAGTGCTGACTTAGGTAGTTTTGTAATGTTTGTAATGTATTCAATGAATAACTGCACTGGTCACTATACTTACATGCGTTACGTTTATAAGTTTTTTTTTTATGCATTAGAACTTCGTCATCTTAGGTTGTTTTAGAGCGCTAACATAGTTTTGTAATGTATTCAATGAATACATTACAAAAATATGTGAGCATTTTGATGACTTAGTTTTGTAATGTATTCAATGAATACATTGCAAAACTAATTCACCATACTGCTGACATAGTTTTGTAATAAATTCAATGAATAAATTCTAAGTTATTTTTAATGTGGACCCGCTCACTTGGTAGGAAAGGGGGCGAAGGGGTCATTTTAATTAAATCACATTGTCCCTTGCCTTAATTAAAATTCCATCAATTTATACCCCGCGGAGGACCTGACTGAACCTCTCCTTACCCCATACCTACTCACCTTAACACATTTGCAGCTCACCGACTACCACATAACCGCCCGTGGGTAACCCTATTACTACCCACCACGAACCCTAAACCTGACCATTTCTTCTTTGTACATTCTAGAAACTTAAGCTCCCGCCAATTTCATTTCTCCGTGTGCAAGGGAATCCATCGTCCCATCATGAAGTAGCAAATATATCATAGTTTTTTATCATTCAACAAGTGTTTGTAAAGATTTTCCTGTGCTGATGGTTGTATGTTTCAATCATTTCACCTTGAAATAATTGCATGTAATGTGATAAAAATAAATAATTAGAGGAACTAGGAAAGAAAAAGTTTTATGAATGTGAACAATTTCTTCATTTTTTCATTTTAAATGTGGGGGTTTCTCTAGGTTAATCATTATTTTGCACATACAGTGAGGGAATCCATCCTCCCATCATGAAGTACCAAATATCTAATGATTTTTTATCGTTCAATAGGTGTTTGTAATGATTTTCCTGCACTGATAGATGTATGTTTCAATTGTTTCACCTTGAAATCATTGCATGTAATGTGATAAAAAGAAATAATTAGAGGAAATGGGAAAGAAATAGTGTACATTGTCGATTTAATCATTACTTGGTGTTGTAGTTTTTAAGAATATGGACACTATACTTACTTACATTGTGCTCACTGAATTGTTTGTCATAGAGCTTATATTATTTGTATGCTTTGTTAAGTTGACATTGACTATATGCATTTGTCTTATAATCATATACATCAAACAAAGTCATTTCAGGTTAAGTTATAAGCATGACATGAAAAACAAAGACACATACAAAAAACTGTTCTCGTTCAAGTATAAGAGTGACTCGTGGAGTGCATTTCACTGATACAGAGGTTAATGCAGACCATGTTCCTATTGATGCTCATGTTGTATATCCACAACAAGTCTATGTTGCTGCTCCTACAGTCAATGCAATAGATGTGAATGCAGAAGAAGGAAATGGAGGAGAAGTTGCCTCAATTAATGATGCATGTCCAACTCCAATAAGACGGTGGAAAATTGAGGACATGGATGTTGCACTTAGCAGTGTTGAGAAAGGAGAGATATCATGGAGGGGTGCAAAAAAGAAGTGGAATATACCTGCTTCCACTTTGAGGGCATGGCTAATGGGTACTACCATCACTAAGAGGAAGGGGCCCAAAATAGTCCTAAGTGTTGAAGAGGAGGAAGATGTTGTCAAGTAGTGCAAGAACATGGCGGATATGGGAAATTGTTTACAAGTAGTTCAGTTGTAGAAAATTGTTGCCTAGATAACTGTAGGAAGGGTTAACCCTTTTATAGATAGAATGCGAGGAAGATCATGGTGGCGGGGTTTCAGATGCTGCTACAAGAAATTGAGTATTAGAACAACGGAAGGTGTGGACATAGGCAGAGCTATAATAGTTTGTCCTACCATTGTAGCATGTTTTTATGACAACCTAGAAACTGTGTACAACCTAGAAACCACTATGGGTCTAGCAGAATATGGAATTGTGATGAAACAAGAGTGCAAGCTGGACAAAACTATGGTATGAGAGTGATTGTGCGTATGGGAGCCAAAAACATCTCACAACTAATCTCAAAGAGTAGGGAATGGATCACTGTTCTTGCATGTGTGAGTGTTGTTGGTATGAGCATACCCAGTTTTTACTTGTTCAAAGCAAAGATACACATAAAAAAATTACATTGTCATTTGTGAGCCCAGGGCGTGCATGTCAATACAAGAACATGCATGGATGACGAAGGAGTTGTTTCTCAATTGGCTGAACCAATTTGCAAGAAACATCCCCGACGATGACTCTCCCTCAAATAGGGCACTTCTTGTATTTGACGATCATGGCAGCCATGTGGTGTGGCATACAATTGACAAAACAAGAGAGTTGGGAATAGATCTTCTCACATTTCTCACACATACCAGCCATAAGTGTCAACCATTGGATGTGAGTGTTTTTTCACCATTTAAAACATACTTCAAACAACATAGAAACTTGTGGTTGGCCAATAACCCCCAGATTGACATTGGACGTGAAGAGTTGGCAACGCTGGCCAGCAAAGCATTCAAATTGGCACTGAACTTGAGCAATATAATGAGTGGGTTCCGTAAGACAAGCATATGACCTTTCAATCAGGATGCCTTAGTGGACGATATGAGGAAAAGTGAGGCTTTTATTATTGATAAGGATGTCAAAATGAGATCAGTTCAGTCTCAGCATGAACCTGTAGTTCCAGGATCACCGAGATCAATAGGCGGTGCAAATGTTCTTCAAGGCAAGGGGGAGGCAATCACAGTGGAAGCATTTATGCAATTTAAAGGATAGAATGAAGATTCAATTAACCGATTTGTGAGAAATTACAATGAAACCTATCAAGGGGCAACATATGAGCAAAAACAAAACCATGCACAACAAGAAAACCATGATGGATTGGCCATTGATGTTGGCTTGAGCTTGCCAACACAACCTTCTAGACTCGTTAATTGTGCAGAGGAGGAAGTTTCCCTATCAATGCCCTCACCTCCACATGTTGACACAGTTGACGGTATCCACTACTTTGCAAATGGAGAGAATTGAGATGAATTGGATAGTCAGTTGTGTGATGATACCCAATGTAATCACCTAAAAATGGTCATCTAAACCCTATACCCCCAATCTCAACAATTAATCAAGAAACCCTAATCTTGATTATTCTAAGTCCTAAATCAAATAGGCAATTCATCAAATTTGAACTGATTTGACCTAAACCCTAGGTCCTAATTGATTATCTTACTTGATTAATTAATTAATCCCTAAAATCACATTACATTGGCAAATAAACCTTATGTTAATTATTTAATTAATATTCTGATATATTATTTAAATAAAATTGTAAAATTGTCAATTAAATAAAAAAGGGAATTAAATTAATTATAAAAACAAATATGCATCCAAAATCATTTAAATTATTACAAATGCATATGACATCATCAAATCTAGTTAACTGATTTATCATTTTGGAAACAATCTAGTTCCACTCAGTTAACTGATTCTCCACTACCTATCATTTTGGAAACATTTCAGTTAACTGAGAACTGAATATGGAAGTTTCCAAAATAGTTGATCAATCAATTCAATCAAATGACTCTTTTGACCAATCACATCGCTTGCACATGGATTGTGCTTCTTCAATCGAATCTAAGCCACTCTTTTCTTTCAATCTCGACTGTCGATTCGAGAGAGATTTCTATAAAAGAGAAACTCTTTTCCTTCATAGGGATCCTAATTTTTGCATCGTTATTATGCAGTTTTTCATGTTTTAGCATTCTTAGCATTTATCATTTTAGCTTTAATTGTTATTACTTTTAAGCATGCAAACTTAATTTAGAGCATATTTTGAATTTGGGTTTTAAAATGAATATTAAACACTTCAATTTGGTGCTTTAAAACTAAATCATAAGTAGATTGGATTAACCACAAATCTGCATTTTGCATATTCATTTTAGATCATTTAATCATAGCTTTAAAATCCTTCATTTAGGTTATTGGTGTAGTCACTGAGCTTGCGATGACCTGAGAGAAAGCTCATACTCCTGCCTACTATAAGGCAATGGGTCGTTGTCGGTTATTGTAGTTGTATGTCAATTTCATATTTGTCTAACCCACTAACCACGTAAAGACTTTATTGAAGTGTGTGTCTGTGTTTGTAGCTTGCAGGTATCGCCCATTTTCATGCATACATTTTTGGTGCCCACTGTGAGGCTCAAACCTTATTTTGAGCCAAACCTTACCCATATCTCCCCCTAAGATAAATCTGAGTCCACCACCGCGTCTGGGTCATCATTTCAGTTTGAAATGACTATAAACGCGCCTATCTTTGCCCAAAAATCAAATCTGTGGCAAAAAAATATTTCCCTAAGTAGGCCATAAGACCCTCTGCACACAAATTGAGACTATCTTCCTATCATTCTGGTTTGATTTCAAATCTCTGGTCTGCATCACAAATCCCCAAACAGCAAGCGTATAAACCCCCTCAACCCGCCAAGCCTCTTACTTCATTAGCGATTGTTCAAACTTTGTATAAAAAGCAATATGGTTTTTTCCCATCCCACCCATGTGGGATTAATCTCCCTCCTTCGTGTGACCTCCTCTCCCACAGTGCCACCTCCATAAAGCTTCCTCCCTTCCCCCATACCGGGCGGTCTGCCAACACTACCCTTTGCAGTCCCTCTCAACACCCATCACCTCCCCTACTCCCTGCGGAAACCACCACCTCATCCTGTGAAACCTACTCCACTTCCCACCCACTCACCACGCAAAAACACCACATCAACACCTCCAAACCCCGCGCCACTCACCACTATTCTGACAACTCCCACCTGTGCGTTCCTCTACTTATCTCCCTTCCTTCGCTGTCTCCTCAACCTCGCGCGGCTCAACCTTTCTTCTATCGCATCCCCACACACCCGCAGCTCCTCCCCTGCACACTACTTCATTCTCCCTTCCCTGCCCTTGCACAACTCACTCAACCCTCATGCAACTCTTCCTCAGCCTGCGCCTAAACTCTTTCTTTTGTTCACCTTCTCATGAGCCAAATGTTGTTTCTTACTACAACTAGATGGAGATAAAGATCGATCTCTCACCTGTGATGGTGAAAGATATCCACTTGAATTGAGGGAACTGTCTGCACTTCCTTGAGGTGATTCCCCTCTTTGGCTGTCCAGGGACCTTTTTGTTCTGGCCCTTTTGGAAATAATAGCTAGTTGTTTGGGATGGTCACAATGTTCCTTAATCTTCTTCTTTGAAGTTTGGCTGTCTCTACCAAGTGAAACCCTCTCTCACAATAAAGAATCTTTGTACTCTGATCTGACTTCTATAGCTTTCATCCTCTTGTGTTCTCTACTAATGTTTGGACCATCATGTGCTCTTTCCTCACGATTATGAAGTGCAACAACATCAACTATATTGGAGCCTCGGGTATCACCAGGTGATATTTCTTGAACTGACGTATTTTTTTGCAGGGTTATTGGATTTTTATGACGGCCTCCAAGCCATCAATTTTAACCCCATTTTTTTTGACATCAGTGGGGATTTGAAATTTCTTACCCCTCTCCATATGCAGTTTTGGTTTTGCAGCCTAACTTTAAAATACTATAACTTAGTTGTTTTGGCTCCTTTTTTAGTGCATTTTTTTTTATTTGGGGTAGATTTTCGTAAAGATCACTATGGTGGGGTTAGTTTTTATTTTTTGTAGCTAGATTTCTCAAAAATTACACTTTTTGATGACTGTACCTGTCTAATCCTCCATTTTGCATCTTCCAGAGCTTCGTATGGGCTCATACAGTAACATTTTTGGGTGCATTTTTTGTTGAAAGTGCGTTATTTTTTGTCTAGTTTCTAAATATGCAATCATATTTATGATTTTCAAATTTTTCTAACACTGACGAGTTTTGGGCTTGGTTGTTCTTAGGATTATCTTGTTGATTACAACCTAACAGTGGTTTGCAGGACGTTGAAAAAGAAGACTAAAACATAGACTACTAACAAATCATCTTGCAAGTTGCTTTGATTGATAGAACACTAAACATTGTGCTTGCATTTTTTATTATTAAAATAGAAACACACATGCAAGAATTTTTAAAATGAACTTGTATTTGGTATTTTAGGGATGGAAATAATGTCAAGAAACTATGCTCTCGCCCTTTTGGGATGATCATAAATCTAGAAATATTATTGTCATTCACCGTTTGAGATCTGCAACTTTAGAGGGCCTGTCCAAGTGGGAAAAAGTACTCGCCCTTGGAGAATGACCCAAGTGAGAACAAGCTAACACCAAGCTTCTTTGACTCACTATAATAAAAATGCTTCCTCAAGGCCAAAACATTGGAAGATAAGTGGCATTTGAGCTTATATTCATCTCTCGCCTAACACAAAGCAGGGCCTCATGGTCTCAATCATGTATCGTGAACTGCTTGTGCTAAGGTGCTCTGTGGGGTTAGCATCTTGAATCGCGCTTGCACGGACACAGAGGATACACTTAAACGGAGACCCTTACTAAAACCCTTTTCAGATAGTGGCCAAAATCCTTTTCTATTTGTTGATACGGGCGTTGTGAGACATGCATGCCTAAGAAACCTCTCATGTACCCCTCTTGTTGAGATAATAAATTTATCAGGATCCTCAGATCTTGAGAAATTTGAAGCTTGGTAGGCCCGAGAAGTGTGTGTTGTGGAGGGGAGCCAGTGCTGCCAAGCTTCTAACTATCCAACTTGAATGTGTATTTTATTGTAAGAGGATTCAAACAAGTATTGTCCATTTCTCGCCACCTAGGAATAGGGTTTGCTTGATGTGCTTGAATAGCTAAGGGATTCTTGATCTGTCTTGCATGAGTGAAACACCAAAACAAATATCACAACATCAAAATAATCAATGATTCAAAATTTGCTCTCTCGGTGTTAACTGTCAAGTCTTGTCCGAGTTTTCTGCATCTGCTATCAAACTCTGGGAATCTATCAACTTGCTGTCCAATTTTGTATTCTGCTGTGAAGGTTCTGTCCAAATTTTCACAAATCTGTGTTCTCATCAATATCATTACTAGTTTGTCTTTGAATGCAATATGTTGACAGTCTAACTCGTTGTTGTCTTGAAATCTAACTTTTCTATGCTAGTCCAAGCGACTTGTTATCTTAATCATATTTGTCTACGCTGTCCTTATCCTAAGTTACAAGAGCAAGTTTGTTAACCTTGACTCAAGATCGGAGTCATTTATTCTCTCTCTTAGTTGGACTTTATCTCTTGTGTCCTTTGGTCTTGGACTTAATCAACACTTTAGATATCACTTCAGTACCTGTCAGTCAATCAACTGATTCATCATACCTTCTCTTCAATCTTCTATGCAAGCGCATCAACCCAATATTACAATGTCTAAAAGAAAATGGGCTAAACCTTATGGTCCTAACAACACACAAGAAGAGATTCTTATGGCATCTTTAGCAAAAGCACTTGAAACGTTGAAATCTAAAATCCAGGAATTAAAGGGGGAAAAAGATACACAATCCAACAAATCCTCATCAAGCTCAATCTATCCTTTTCTATTTGATCATGATTAATTGAATGGCTGCAAATCCCTAAAGGCTGTTGAAAACAACACGAAGTCTACCTCCAAAGGGATTAGTAACCCCATAAAATAAAAACCTTGGGTTAAATGCAAGAGGGACTTCACTCCCTTGGTACAATCTTATGAATATGCGTTGGATGAACTTCTAGAGAATGAACTCATCTCGTTGCCTCAAGCCACATCACGTGGATTGAGATTCTTGAGTACCTATTGTGCATATCATCGTCACAATGAGCATAAAAATTTAGCTTGCATGGATTTAAAACATAAAATCCAAGATCTCATAGATGATGGCATAATCAAAGTGGAAAATCCTAATGATTCATCTAATCTCAAGTATGATCAATATCAGGAATCCATGTCTATCAATGGTTCCCATATCACATTTACTTCTTCCACCATTCCTCCATCTCCTAAAGCTTCACCATCTCTATCAAGAATTGAGCCTAATGATGACTATGTCTACCCTCAGGGACTACCTCTAAAAGAGATCCAAGCTAATCAACATGCGTCTGCAAGTCTTTCTCAGGCTTCAAAGATCATAGACCCAAAGCTTCCATGCACTTCAATGCTTATCATGCCTACTCCAAATGATTGTCCATCAACATATCAAGAATCCTTCATACAGATCAACACTCCTACCTTGTCCTTAGAAGTGGCTCCATGTCAAGAGGGCAATCCAAAGTGTGAAGAAACAAATATTAGTAATGATCAAGATCAAGACACCATCCATCCTTATCCAATAGTTGACCAAAGTCACACATCTCAAGAGTATCATGATGATTTCATCATCCCCTTCTGTGTCTTCCCAGAAGAAACTCTTACATCTCCTATATCTTATTCATCTCCCAAGCAAGATCAAGATATCCTTTTTGTCATCTCTAATGGGCCTATTGAAAATCAAGAGAAAGGTACCCTTTTTACACCATCTAAAGATCCTTGTCAAGATCATAGCATCCCATCATCTCCTTGCCATGCTCCTCCATATCCACCTCAAGAAAAAATTGTTCCTCCAAATCCCTTGCAAAAAAAAAATCCTCTCAAGCTTTAGTTTCTCCTATCAAAATTGCTCCTATCAAAGCTGCTCATGCTCCTATTGATATTGTTAGAATAGGTAGACACCTATTCTCCCAAGAACACCTGCATGCATAACCCTGTCACATGAAAGAAGCAAACAACAGAAGACAAGAAGAATCTATGGCAGCCAAAATACAGGAGACATCATATGCACAAGAAAATAATATATTAACAATATGTTTCAAGATCTTACAATGAGATGTGAAAACTCCTTAGGAAAAACAAAGATGTGAATCCTTATAAAAGGAATCATGAAACCCTAAAAGGGAAACCCTAAGGAATAATAAGATGCCTAATTTTAACTTAAGCGTAGAGTATAATAGACTAATAATTAAATTAATTAATTATTAGCTATAATATGACAACTCTAACACCCACCCTTAAGTGTAACTTAGGGAGAAGCTAAACAGCTAAAGACTAAAAGATGCATGAAAACAAAATGCATGAAAGGAACTATGGGTCCCGACAACTAGGCCTGATCAGGTACCCAAGTACAAGACATAAGCTAGATGAAGGAAACCAAGCCTCTAATCTAGGGAAAGTCCCAAAGGAAGGAACAAGAAAGAGCAAGAAGCATCTCTGAAGCATGAAGCTGTAAACACTGTCAGAAGTAACTGCTGGAACCCCAACTGAAAAAGCGCATGACCAGGTAGAGAAGACAAAGTCTGAAGAGCTGATCAATCGAACCCAGGAAGCAATAGAATCAATAGGAGAACCCCCCCCCCCCCCATAATGTTGAACAGGGAGGGGNCCCCCCCCCCATAATGTTGAACAGGGAGAGGGGTGACAGGAACACTGAGATGCAATGTTAGAAACATCTATAGGAAGAAGAATCAAGAACACCAACAATGCAACAGAAGTACAAGCACAAGATAAAGGGCAGTGTCACCGACACACAACATAGGCTGATGTCGTGGAAGGCATGCTCACTTGACAAAGGTGGATGAGCACAAAATGAAAAACATCATAATCCCCCCATGGCACTTTATAATTGAGTGTGAGTACAAACAAACACAAGGTGCTTGAAATCTCAAATATGCAAAAGAAGGAACTTTATCTTAGTGTGTTTACAGAAAAGAGAATGCTATAGAAGAGAAGCATACAATGCTCAGAAGTCAGAAAGAAGAGTGAGCCAGAAGAACAGAAGAAGAGATTCCAAGACCTGTAGAACCCAAGTAATCCGCCAGAGTGAAAAAAAGAAAAACTCAGAGGAGAAAAAATCTAGAGAAAAATCTGGAAAAAAGACCCTTGCAACTGAAAAGCTCACTGAACCAGCTTTTCGACGATATCTGGTTTTCCAAAAATGGAGTCCGAATGAGCCAGATATGGCTCCCAGAAGGCAAAAAATAGACATCAGACTTTGACAGCAAAAAAATGTCAAAATAGTAGAACCCAAAACCCCAACCTCCATCATCGGAAAGAGCTTTTTGACGATAAATGGAAGTCAGAAAAATACCTCCGTATGCTCCAGATAGAGAAAAAATAGTGAGGTAGGGTTAAAAACTCTACAAAATCAAGGTTTAAGCCCCTGGGGCTGAAAAAAATGAGCCCCTGGGCGCATGGCACATGCAGGGGGCTAAACTGGAGCTCCTGGTCATGGATATGACCGTCGTAGGGCTGAAATAAGCCCACGGGGCTAAACACCCATTGGCCGGCACTGCCAGAGCCGGGCAGAGCAGGCGGTGCCGGAGCGGGGCGGCGCTGCGGTGGGGCGGGGCCAGCGGTTGGCTAGGCGGCGGCAGTGCGCAAGGCGGGGGGCTGGTGGCGGTGGTGCACAGGGTAGCAGGTGCCGCACGGTGGGCGGAGTGGGTAGTGGGCGCCGGAGGCGCTGCCGGCGGGGGTCGGACGGCAGTGGTGCGGTGACGACCTGTTTAAAAATGCATTGGCAACACATTAAAACATGCAAGAAATATTGGAAAAAATATTTTATTTTGATTTTTTTCTCGGTTTTCATGCCTGTACGGCATTAGAAACCAAATTTTTTTGCCTCAGAGGCAAGTTATCCAAAATGTAAAAATTTTATATAGATTCTAGGGTTTTTGGGTGCTCTGAGCGCAACGGTAATGTCTGTTTGAGCCCAAAATGACTTGAAATAAAGGTCCCCCCTAAATCCACATAAAAAGCTTTTGAAAAACTAGAAAAACTTCCAGCTTCTGAAATACTTCGACAAAACATGAACAACAAGCAACAAGATGGCTCTGATACCATGTTAGAATAGGTAGACACCTATTCTCCTAAGAACACCTGCATGCATAACCCTGTCACATGGAAGAAGCAAACAACAGAAGACAAGAAGAATCTATGGCGGCCAAAATATAGGAGACATCATATGCACAAGAAAACAATATATTAACAATATGTTTCAAGATCTTACAATGAGATATGAAAAATCCTTATGAAAAAAAAAGATGTGAATCCTTATAAAAGGAATCACAAAACCCTAAAAGGGAAACCCCAAGGAATAATAAGATGCCTAAGTTTAACTTAAGCATAGAGTATAATAGACTAATAATTAAATTAATTAATTATTAGCTATAATATGACAACTCTAAAAGATATAAAGGTGAATTCAAAAGAGAAGAGCCTTGGAAATGCAGCTCACTCTAAAGATGTTTATATCCCTTCCCCACCTTATATCCCTCCATTCAAATGTAAGCATCATCCTTCTCCATCCTCCAAATCCATCCTTGGTCCCTATATCCCAAAGCTAAAACTGTCAAACCTTCCATCTATATTGGGTCCTTATATCCCTCCATCCACTAACCCTATCCTCTATCAAGATCAACACAGACATACATCCTTGAAATCTCATTATCAACCAATCCATATGAACCAGTCATATCAGTCCTATTCATCCACACTCCCCAAGTCTTTTGGAAGCAATTTGGATGCGCAACGAGGAAGTTAGAAATACAAGAATCCACTTACACATGAAGATCACTATGTCCAGTCTAATCGACATGTGATCACAAATAAAAAAGAAATATTCAAGAGACCACAAGGGTCCACTGAGAAAAGAATAAAATCAAAGAAAATATGGGTTCCTAAATCCATCATGGAAGACATGCATTCTAAATCATCCAAAAACAAAGGAAAATCAAAAGCTATGTGGATTCCCAAGTCTCTTCCAAAGGACTTGGATACAAAAAGAAAATCAAAAGTTATGTGGATTCCCAAGTCTCTCTTAAAATAATTGAACAATAAGGAAAAATCAGAGTTGGCATCCAAGCTTCCAAAGTCTTCCACTTCATCTCCATCTAAACATCTCCCATATTCTAACTCTATTTTGCGTCGTCATGTCCCAAAATCCATTACCTTGAATACTTCATTGCCTTCTTCATCCATCTTGGGTCCTTGTGTACCAAGATCCATATCAACTCATACATCAAAGTCTCAAGCTAGTCCATCCATTTTTCCTCCATTCGTCCACTACCCTTAAAGGTGTGTGTCGATTTTGATCTTATCACCATTTCCATCTACCTCTACACAAACTTTTCAATACCCTATCCAATATACTGCACCTGCCACTTACCCATCCATCCCATATCCTTCCATTCCTCTTATCCAATCCATCGCATAAATCCTTGACTACCATCTCCCTTATCCTCCATATCATCTTCTCTACCATCACCCTATCAGCATCTTTGAGCATACTTTCAGCGGCCTTGGCCTACCATAGCATATCCTTCAAAGGAGCACTATCTAAAGAGAAAGAAGCTTAAGTTCCTCCATAAAATCAAAAGTACAAAAAAAAAAAGAAGAAGAGAAATAAAGAAAAAGTGCCTTGGTGAAAACCTGGTAAACAGACACCTTGGTAGCAGGCACATTGATCAAATTGGCTTCATCGATAAGTACCATGATGAAAACCTATAAAATAGGCATCATGCGTAATTCCTTGGATAAGTACCATGATGAAAACCTAGAAAATAGGCATCATGCGTAATTCCTCCTACTTGTACTCTTCACTTGGGGGCAAGTTCCTTCCAGGTCATCTTATCCATCATATCTTACATCCAGTTAGCCCATGAGCATCCATGTTCCTTCCCGTGATCTTGACAAGGTTGAGCCTACCCATGAACACTATGCATCTTTCCATCCATTATCTTTTCCATCAACCTATTCACTTTCTCTTATCCATGATACCCTATCATGATCTTGCTTATCCCAAGCCTATCATTCCTATCTCTGAGCATTCCTTCCATAGTCCAAAACATCTACTCATGCTTACATCACTCTTTATCATGATCATGCTATCCTATCCTATCCAATTGACCCCTTGATCTTGATAAAAATTCAAAAACAAGTTCTTAGAAATCTTCTTGACATGTCCATTCTTTTGGACCACATGCTTTTGGTGACATCAGGTCATTATCCTATATGCTATCTAGCGCCGCTCCATGAGCCTACATTGTTGTATTATTCTTTTTCCCTAGCTTGGGTAATCTTGAGGAGACTGTCCCTGAGGTTTGCATTCACCCTCTGCATCCATTATTGTCTTTTTGCCTCATCCATCAACTTGCTAATCCATCTGCGATGTCCTCTACCTTGCTAGACATTGGGGGCAAACCAATGTGATCTTACTTGAGATTGGTTAATCTCTAAAAAAATATAAAAATTGAAAAATGTCCTAAAAAAATGATCATCTTGGTGAAAACCTAGCAATAAGCGCCTTGATGCATCAATAAAAAAATCAAAAAATACAAAAATACAAAAAAAATGAAAAATTGAAAGAAAAAAAAGGATGGCGAAACAGACATGCTTACCAGGTTTTCAATGATCACATCATCAAGCAAGACCCCATCACTTGGGACATCTCAGCTTCATCGCATCAAATCAAATTGAGATTATCATAAATCAAAAGCAACCCAATCAATTATCGTATACCATGATGGATACACTCGAAACCAGACAGATTGGTCTTAGACGAGTCATTCATTTATGAAACCAGGCACATTGATCAAATTGGCTTCATCGATTCAAATCAAGTCAATTTTTGCTAAATAACATCTTTTCCAAGTAGGTGAAAACCTGGTAAACAAGCACCTCTTGTACCTCAGCGCTCCATCTATCAATGCTCAGTCTTGGCAATCCTTTGCTTCAGTTTGTATATATCTTTCAGTCACTTTTGTGACACTCTAGTTCTTCTGAGAACCCTCCTGGCTTGAAACCGATCCAAAGTCATAATCTGGGGGCAATCAAATTGGCATTTTCCTTGCAGTATGAGTCAAGTGAGTCATCACCATTTGCTACTAGGGGCATGGGTCCCTAGATTTGATCACGTCTTTGGCTTACACCAGAGTCAGTAATCTTGTCATTTCTGAAGGACAACTCGCTACTAATGCAAACATGTGTTTCTCAACACCACAATCAACAGTGTTTCTTAACACTATCTTTGGATGCATCTATGTTTCTTAACATGCATTGGATATTGCAAATGTAAACAACAGATTGATAGCAATCAAACACATCGCACTCACAAGAACGACGATGTTTCTCAACACCTCATACATATACACATCTAAAAACTTTGAAACTAGCTGAAGTATGCTGGATTTCTCTTTGTATGCTATATGTTCTCATTGATTTTCATCAATCTTTTCTTTCTCTACTGCTTGTTGGTGTGGTCCTGATGATTTAGCAATGTCAAATAAACTGGGTGTATGTGATAAGATCTCCTACAGTAAGGCAGACAAGCCTCACATCCCTCGATCCTATTTATTTGTATGCCAAGGTGAGGTCGGAACTATCTCCTTGATTGTTATTGCTCTGTTTGTTTATGCAAGATCACAGTCATGGTTATCTTCGCTTTGAATGCCTCTATATTGGTGTACTCTTGCAACATCAACTGGAAACAATGTTCATGTCATCTTGACTGTTGTGCCTCGATGCTTATATTGGTTTCCCATATCTTATCCGATGAAAGTCATATTCATATTCTTATGGTCGCAGTGGCACCAGTAAGGATTGTATCGATTATGATGTTCCAAAAATGCTCAATGATGCAAATTTTTAACGCTAAAGCTTCAGTGACTACACCTTAGGTTGCATTCATGTTAGCCTTGCATCTTTATCTGCATCTACTTGGTGTTGAAAACTGCATAATATCGATATCTCTCTCCAACGTGAAGGATCTGAGGTTCTTATCATTCAATCTTCCTTTCGTCAAGTGGTCAGTTGTGTGTGAACATGACACCCCTCGCTAATTCGATTGTCCTGATTCTATTTTTAGGATCGAAATCAAAATCTGAAATTTGACTTCTTGCACAACCAATGGAAATCTCTCATGCTTTTCTTCTAATCAATCCATCTATCATACTTTTGGTTAATCTTGGTCACCAAGACCTCCCATCAAGTACATATTATGTCCTAACCACTTGGGACCTATTTCTAATCAAATCATCTTCTTCTTGCATCGTGTTATTAATCGAATTGCTTCTCATCAGTGGGGCACCTTCTCGTCACTGGGGCACCTAGCCATATTTTGATTTCACTCCCAAGAGCGTAGGATCAGGACATCAACATTTCAGTGATCACATCCACAATCAAAAACCCCATCGCTTGGGGCATCTCAGCTTCATCGCATCAAATCAAGTTGAGATCATCTTAAATCAAAGGAAACCTAATCAATGGTCTTATACAGTGCTGAATACACTCAAAACCAGACAAGATCGGTCTTATGTGAGCTATTCCTTATTGAAACCAGATACATTGATCAATTTGGCTTCATCACTTCAAATGAAATCAATTTTCTTGCTAATCAAATCTCTTAATGGTAATCAATTTCATCGCTTCAAATCAAACTGGTTATTTGTTCAAACCAATCAAAAGGTTTAAGAGTTCTTGACAAATGTTCAGTTTCATTGCTTCAAATCAAACTGAGCATTTTGTTTTATATCTTTTGATTGACCTTCATCCAATCAAGCTCTAAGTCAGTCTTCTTCTTCAAAAGAATGGTTTCATCGCTTCAAATCAAACTATTCTAGGTCTTCTCACTAACAAGTCTTTGAATAAATGCGCTGATCACACATCAATTCAAAGAGGGGCAAATGTAATCACCTAAAAATGGTCATCTAAACCCTAGACCCCCAATCTCAACAATTAATCAAGAAACCCTAATCTTGATTATTCTAAGTCCTAAATCAAACAAACAATTCATCAAATTCAAACTGATCTGACCTAAACCCTGGGTCCTAATCGATCATCTTACTTGATTAATTATTTAATCCCTAAAATAACATTACATTAGCAAATAAAACTTATGTTAATTATTTAATTGATATTCTGATATATTAATTAAATAAAATTGTAAAATTGTCAATTAAATAAAAAAGGGAATTAAATTAATTATAAAAATAAATACGCATTCAAAATCATTTAAATTATTAAAAATGCATATGACATCATCAAATCCAATTAACTGATTTATCATTTTGGAAACAATCCAGTTCCACTCAGTTAACTGATTCTCCATTATCTATCATTTTGGAAACATTTCAGTTAACTGAGAACTAAATATGGAAGTTTCCAAAATAACTGATCAGTCAGTTCAGTCAACTGACTCTTTCAACCAATCACATTGCTTGCACATGGATTGTGCTTCTTCAATCAAATCTGAGCCACTCTTTTCTTTCGATCTCGACCGTCGATTCGAGAGAGATTTTTATAAAAGAGAAACTCTTTTCCTTCACAGGGATCCTAATTTTTGCATCGTTATTATGGAGTTTTTAAAGTTTTAGCATTCTTTGCATTTATCATTTTAGCTTTAATTGTTATTACTTTTAAGCATGCAAACTTAATTTAGAGCACATTTTGAATTTGGGTTTTAAAATGAATATTAAACACTTCAATTTGATGCTTTAAAACTGAATCACAAGTAGATTGGATTAACCAAAAATCTGCATTTTGCATAATCATTTTAGATCATTTAATTATAGCTTTAAAATCCTTCATTTAGGTTATCGATGTAGTCACTGAGCTTGCAATGACCTAAGAGCAAGCTCATACTCCTGCCTACTAGAAGGCAATGGGTCATTGTCGGTTAGTGTAGTTGTATGTCGATTTCATATTTGTCTAACCCACTAACCACGTAAAGACTTTATTGAAGTGTGTGTCTGTGTTTGCAGCTTGTAGGTATTGCCCATTTTCATGCATACACCCAACTCCCAAGTGACCATGATGACGATGCTAACTTTGTGCCATGCACGCCCTTTGACACCAAACAACCTACTAGTTCAGCCAACATATTTATAGTATTACCCGTGCAAAGGATGCAACAATATGCACATGGGGCATGTCATGGGAGCTTTGTGTAAACAAGAATTCACAAATACTAACATCTTATGAGTATGTTAAACAACTTCGGGAACAAGAACAAATTAAGAAGTTGGAGTAGAATGCAATACTCAAGGAGCAGATGAGGGAGAGGAAAGCAGAAAGAGAGGCCAATGCTGCAACAACATAAATTTTGAGGGTAGAGAGACAACAATAGAGAGACAACAACAAAGGCTGAGAGATGTTATGGAGAAAGCAAAATTAGCTGAAGAGAAGACACATCAAAAGGAACAAATGCAGAGAGAAAGAGAAGATAACCCAAATGCTCCTAAACGATGTAGAGGTAACAAGGGAAATACACCTTCCATAAATACATGCATTACACTAGGTGCACCTACTGTAGAGACAGTAATTTCAGCTACCTTAGAGACAGTGAGTAAGCCCAGCACACCTCTTCCCTCCCAACACCCAACACTTCTTAACATGATCAATATTTTGGCCCCCACATTGGCAAACCTTAATGCGCAACAAGTGCAACCTCGAGAACCCTCCTCATAGGTGGAAACCAATGCCGACCACAATAGCACATTACTAGTTCAACTAGTTAATTTGATTAAGTACACTCCTCAATTCACATCTCCTAGTACTGGATGAGAGAGTAGTGGAATTGGATACCACAGTCCTATTCCATTTCTCAATTTCATGGACAACTAAGGGCACTTAAACGAGTTGAAATTTTTTTATGGATGTGGCTGACTTTGTTTTGTAATGTATTCAGATATGTTTTAGTTTTACGTTAGCAAAGGTGATGAACAAGGTTGAAATCGAATGTTGAAGGCTATGGAAAAGGAAATTTGGGCTATGCTCTATTTTTTTGTAAATTTTTTATATGAAAAGAAACAATTACCATACAATTTAAGACCTTTTGTAAATGTTTGATATGAAAAGAAACAATTATCATACGATGTAAGATTTTTTGTAAATGTTTGAAATGAAAAGAAACAATTACCAATTGGTACAAGTATACAAATTGATTTGGTGATTAGTAGTTGTTATTATATTTGTCATATTGTTTACTGTATGCATTACTTAGAAGCATGGAAGCTTCACAGTCTCATATTTCACAGTGTTGACTTACTTTTGCAATGTATTCAATGAATACATTAGAAAACTAATTCAGCGTTGAATACTTTGTCTTCAATTACTACTCAACCTGTTTACTATATGCAGTCAATGTCAACTTAACAATGCATATAGACAATGTCAACTTAACAATGCATATAGTCAATGTCAACTTAACCCGTTTTCAATTACTAAAGATATCTACTTGCATTGTTCTCATGGTTTGCTTGTTTCTCATGGTTTACTGTATGCATTACCTACAAGCATATTTCACAGTGCTCACTTTCTTTTCTAATGTATTCAATGAATACATTACAAAATTAAACTCAACAATATAGTGCACTTGTTATATTGGAAGCTTCATATTGTCATATTTCACATGTCTGACTTAGTTTTTCAGTGTATCCACTAAATACATTACAAAACTAGGTCAACATAGTGCAACGTTGGTTCTGTAATGTATTCAATGAATAAATGTACTGGTCACTATAGTCAACATAGTGCACTTATTATATTGGAAGCTTCATATTCTCATATTTCACATGTCCGACTCGGTTTTATAATGTATTCAGTGAATACATTACAAACCCAGGTCAACATAATGCAACCTTAGTTTTGTAATGTATTCAATGAATAAATGTATTGGTCACTATAGTCAACATAGTGCACTTGTTATATTGGAAGCTTCATATTCTCATATTTCACATGTCTGACTTAGTTTTATAATGTATTCATTGAATACATTACAAAACCAGGTCAACATACTACAGCCTTAGTTCTATAATGTATTTAATGAATAAATTTACTAGTCACTATAGTCAACATAGTGCACTTGTTATATTGGAAGCTTCGTATTCTTATATTTCACATGTATGACTTAGTTTTATAATGTATTCACTGAATACATTACAAAACCACGCCAGCATATTGCAACCTTATTTCTGTAATGTATTCAATGAATAAATGTACTAGTCACTATAGTCAACATAGTGCACTTGTTATATTGGAAGCTTCATATTCTCATATTTCACATGTCTGACTTAGTTTTATAATGCATTCACTGAATACATTACAAAACCAGGTCAACATAGTGTAGTTGTAGCTCTGTAATGTATCCAATGAATAAATGTACTGGTCACTATAGTCATCATAGTGCACTTGTTATATTGGAAGATTCATATTGTCACATTTCACATGTCTGGCTTAGTTTTTAATATATTCACTGAATACATTACAAAACTAGGTCAGCATAGTGCAGCCTTAGTTCTGTAATGTATTCAATTAATAAATGTACTGGTCACTATAGTTAGCATAGTGCACTTGTTATATTAGAAGCTTCATATTCCATATTTCACATGTCTAACTTAGTTTTATAATGTATTCAATGAATGCATTCCAAAACCAGGTCAACATAGTGCAACCTTAGTTTTGTAATGTATTCAATGACTAAATGTACTAGTCACTATAGTTACATGCCTTTATATTATAATTTTTTTGTAATGTGGACCCTCTCAGTAGGATACAAAATCAGTGAAGGTATATAGTCTCAAAAAAATATACAAGGATACAACACCTATAAATATATGTTGTCGGCAATAAATGACGCAGTCTAGGCCCGAAGAGATATCAAAAGAGATATCCATACTTGCAGCCCAACAACCACCACAACGAAAAATAACTACACAATCAAGATATAACCAAATTCAACTTATATTATTATCATAAACTAATTACATGCAACATGTCGAATTGTACCCCTATTATCTATTAAGTTCACTTAATCAGAGCATAATAGATCATAGAGTCAAATATTCCCCTGTTCTGCACGAGGGGTTAATCCTTCTGATTATGGATTTTGTCAAAAATCACATTCCTGACCCGATTCCAAAGAAAATTGATAATGTGAAACACAATAATATGGAGATGTCTACAAGCACGAAAAAAAGCAAATCTTCTAATAAAAAAATCAGCAAAGGCCCTATTGAAGCAAATATTGTTTACCCGCTGGGGTAACTTAATTAATTGCAGAATTCAACAGACATAGCATCATAGATATAAAGCTAATGATAAGTATTATATTCATTCCAAACAAGTGATTACAACATAGTCTATACATGATGCTTTACCTGAAGGTAAGACGAGTATAAAAAGGTCCAAAGGGACGCGACGGTTCACACCCGTGCGCAACTCCCTAACCGCCGGATGCTAACTAATTCCACCCGAAACATAATTACGTATTATCCCGACAACATCATCCCCCCTAAAGAAAAGTCATCTCCAGACGACAACAAAATGTCCGGGACAAACCAAAAAATGAGAAATGATGAATTACCCAACCCAAAACTACGAACGAGAAGAAGAGGGGGGTAGAGGAAGCGTCCCTAATGAGGAAGCACGCGGATCCGCCGGGGGTGCTGGTGGTGTAGTGGATGACCCCAATTGAGCGCGGAGCTCATAGACCTGTGCAGTCCTCGTCTGCAAATGCTGCTCAGCTACCATCTGTAACTCCAAAGCTGACTTAATCATCAAGGCGGCCTCCCGAAGTTCCTTCTCCTTGGCCTCATTCTCGGCCCGTGATGCTGCCAACTGTTCCTCCCAAACCACCGTCTCCCTCTCCAGCCTCTCCTCCACAGCAACTCGTGTTGTCTACTTGGCCACCAATTCCTGGGTACACATGAGTAAGTCCCGCTCCACTGCCTCTAACTTGGTGCCTAGCTCCTCTCGAGCTCTCCGCGCGGCCACCAATGCAGTCTCCCGATCCGACGAGACATACTCTGCTCGACGCAACATATAGTACCCATCCCAAATGGTCTTCTCAAGTTCCCTCACGAGGGTCTCCACCTCGCTCTCGACTACCACGGGAGGAACTACCCAAGCATCCAACATCTCCGCTGTCTCCTCTGCATGCCACAATGCTCTCTCAAAGAAATCGGCAAATGTCGTGCTGCACCCTACTCGGGCAAAGGCTAAAAGGCGTCGTAACTCCTGGACCACAGTGGCCCTAGTGCGTGACTCAGCTACTGCAACCACCTGGCGACCCCGGAGGACCATATCGGCTAAGTAGGCCTCCACATCCTCTCCCTCTAAAGGCCCAGAGATGCTAAGACTGGCTGGGCAGGATAACTCAAAGCCATAAGGAACCTCTGTCACTAGGCCATCCTCCACCGTCGGCTCAATGAGCAATGGCGCTCTTGTCTCTACGGACACTGAGGGAATATCTATAGCTACGGTCACATCCGCTGAGTCAATACTGATGATCTCTGGAGGGCCCTGCCAACGGGGAGAAAGAAATGCATGTGGTGGAGAAGGGGCCAACTGAAACCGTCTGCTCAGCCATGAGCGCATCGCCTCAATCTGACCTGAGTCGGCAGGGGGAGGTGGGTCCACCAGCGGGGACTCCTGTACAAGTTCCGCGGCTACTGTGACCACAGCGTCCGATCGCACTACATCAATCTACACCTGTTCTCCACCTCTGGCCTCCACAACAGACATACCTATCTCCTCTGTCACGGCCACGACTTCTTCCTCAGGTGGAAGCTCAACTATGGGGGCTGTCTCACTTCCCCTCGAGGAGGAAGTGAAATGGGTGGAAGGAGATAATACTGGTGTGGTAAACTGGACCAAAGGGGCTGGGGTGGGTTCCACGGCCTCCATGCGTTCGGTCTCTATGATTCTATCACTGTCATCCTCGGAGTCTGAAGGCTCCGGAGTCTCCTCGCGACCACTATCAATATCGGGGTCAGACTCCATAACTATGTGTCGGCGCTTCTGTCCACTAGGTATACCTCCCGTATCTAGATAGGTCCAATGAAACACCGCAGGAGCATTTGCTGTAAGTTTCCCCCGGGGCTTGAGTTCCAACTCAGCTATTGGGATATGGCGGAGTGTCACCTTCAGAAACAATCCAATCACATAATGAGGCATATAAAATGTCCGGTGCTATAAGGACATAAACTCCACCAGCCTATCTGATAGTACTGAAGCCCAGTCGTAGAC
Source organism: Thuja plicata (assembly GCA_018584345.1). NCBI lineage: Eukaryota > Viridiplantae > Streptophyta > Pinopsida > Cupressales > Cupressaceae > Thuja > Thuja plicata. The sequence continues at coordinate 50,766 of MU224667.1, forward strand.
CACCCCATTTCTGAGCCCCTCCATGTAGGCAATCTGAGGTAGGGCAATGTCTGAGGCCCGACTCGAGCCTGTCAACCTACTCTTGATGATGTCGAGGATGCAACGCCATGCTCCTTCTGCCACAAACTCCCTCCGGAGACCTCTACCTTTTGTGGCTTTTACTATAGAATCCAACTCTTGTGGAGTGAGGGGGCGGCAAACCTTCTTTATCCATGCCTCCTTCCTCTCTCCTGGCATTTTCTGTGTTTTATTTTCTACCTTTCGCCCATTGCATCCTGGAATACCAAACACCCGTGTGAAGTCCTCAGGGCTACATGAGACTGTGATCTTATGATTGTTGTACAAGAAAATGCTCTTCCTGGTCTGCCTGTCGAACCCCTCGATCATGACCCTCAGAGTGGGTTCAAAACTGCGTACAGATAATAAGGGCATCTGAATAGCCCAATGTACACCAGCCACCCGTAAAGATTTTTTCACTTCATTGGCTTCTGGGGTTTTATTCCACCATTTTCGACACTCTAGGCCGTTGAGACTCTCAAAGGCGACAGTTTGGTGGGTGATGGCTTCCTGTGTGGTCTTTATTTTTTTTGTGGCATGTCCGGTTACCTTATGCCCTGCAACCCTGACTCCCGAAGGTAGTGTCGTGGCTTTCCTGTCCATGGCTGAACTCGAAGTCCCTGCTTGCAATTGAGTTTTCCATTGACTCCTCTTGCCTGCCGAATCCATCCTTTTGCTAAAAAAACCGTTAGGTTTCCCTTAAATTTCTCCCTTTCTTCGTGGCCGCTTCTTCTATGTTGTTTTCCTCCCTCACAACTCGGCGCTTTCCCTCTCTTGTTCACGACGCTTCTTCTCCCCCTCGGCGGCCGCGTCTTCTTTCTTCACCCGCGGCGATTGTGTTATGCAGTGGCTTTTTAACCTTTCACCTACTATTTTTTCCTTCACCGCGGTTCTATTTTTTTTTTTTTCTCTTAGCCCGCGGCTTGCTCTTCCTCCCTTCGGCGCTGAACAACCTTACGCGCGGCGTGTTGTTTTTCTCTCTTTGGAAAGGAACGTCTCTTCCACGGTCTCCACGGTCTGCTTTTTCCTCTTTCACCCGCGGCCTATTTTTTATCGTCAAGTGGCCCGCGCGGCGGTCTTTTTATGGCCCGCGGGCTGTTTTCCTTTCTTTCTTCTGCGCTTTTCTTCCCTTCGATCCGCTGTTATTTATTTTTGCCTACTCCCTACGGTGACTGTTGTTTTCATTCCTTTCCCCCGGCTCTATTTTTATTATCGGCGGCGTGGTGTTTTTTGTTGCCTCTTACCCGCGGCTGTTGTTTCTTACTCCCGCGGCTGTTTTTTTTAGGCCCGCGGTGGCGCCAGATGTTTACCCGCTGGGGTAACTTAATTAATTGCAGAACTCAACAGACATAGCATCATAGATATAAAGCAAATGATAAGTATTATATTCATTCCAAACAAGTGATTACAACATAGTCTGTACATGATGCTTTACCCGAAGGTAAGACAAGCATAAAAAGGTTCGAAGGGACGCGACGGTTCACACCCGTGTGCAACTCCCTAACCGCCGGATGCTAACTAATTCCACCCGAAACATAATTACGTATTATCCCGACAACAAATATTACATTGTCAATCTATGACGACATTGAAGGCATGACAACGAAAGATGAGCAGGAAGTGGAGTCCTTTAATGATGAGGGTTTTTATGGGGAGTAGAGTAACAGAGAAGAGATCGAAATTAATATTCCCATATCTACTAATCCTAAGGGTGAGAAAGGGGAAATTGAGGAAACCAAGAATATGGACAACACTACCCTGGAAGAAATTACTGATAAGATTGATAATATAGTGGATACCTACATTGATGACCATCATAGTAATAATGATGATAAGGAGGATCATAATATCCAAGAGCCTCTCGAGATGAATATGGATGTTGGGGAAATGGAGAAGAATGAAAATGAAAAGGGTTAGATTTATAATAAGGAGGAAGAAACGATTGCAGAGGAAGATACCAAGGAGGCCCACAATGATGATGACATTGAGGAGGAAGCCCAAAAGGAGTATAACTACTGTGAAATCAAATCCACCCCACCTAAGAGTCTTATTGGTGAAGAAGAGGAGAAGAAATAACATAACCAGAGGATCCTGGAAGATGATCTCTGGGATAAAGACTTTAAATTTAAAAGAGCTGTTAATATTTATGTCCTCGAGGCGGCTAGAAACAAAGCAATGTATGGGTATAACATTGATAAATGGATGCAAGATGATATAAAGGAGCTTCAGGTCAAATGCAATGACCTTGAAGATATAAACTCTCTGCTAGAGGAGATTGTAGATAAAGTGCGTAATGATGTGGCTATGTACCAGCAAGGGAAATATGTTTTTGAAAAGGTAAACAATAACAACTCTACACTGGAAGATAAGTTAAGCACTATGATTGAAAATAAAATGAAAAATATTACTGAAAAGACAAACAACAATAATGTGATGATGAGAAATTTGACTACGATTATTAAAATTGGAACCCAAAACTCTGTTGATAATCTGAAAGCTCTACATACCCTGCTAGAAGGGAATTATAATGATAGAGTTAAGCAGGAGGAAGATGGCAAACATGAAGCTCAAACTTCTGGCCCGGGTTCCAGAACTAGATCGAGCACCAAAAAGATATCTGAGGTGCAAATTAAAGATATCACAAATCTGTGGGACTCTATCCAGAACATGGAATCTCAGATGGAAGAAATCTAGATAATGGAAGAACAGATGGATGCTGCTGGGAAGTGACTAGTATTGCTGCAATGTTTTGGCTCTGGGAGTTTTTTGTTGCTATTGTTTTGCTGGAAGCTTATCGTAGTCTATCTTTTTTTTTTTTTATAAAATTTATAAGTGTAATATGGGGTTAAGCCCTTTTTTGGTTTTCTGTCATCTCTAACAAATTGTTAGTGTGTTGGTATATTATTTTATCTTTATATCTTTGTTAAAGGGTTTTGGGGCCCCTTCAAAACCTGTTGTTACCTTAATAAAAAACATGTGGAGCTGTAAGACCTTCTTAGTTATGACCAATTACATCATTAAATACAATATGTATCACAAGATCGATGCCTTCTAGACTAGCCCAGATCTCTGACACACAATAATCCAGTAGGAACACCAAGACAAATTTGTACTTCAGCTCACAAGCCACAAAGCAATCTTCTTGCCTCCTAAGCCCACACTTGGCTACTAGCTCTTCAAGCTATCTTTCCTTCTTTTTTAGCTTCTCTCTCTTCTTTCAATGCTACTTCCCCTTCGCTGCTACTCCTACTCTAGCTATACCCCCCTTTTATACAACATAGCCACAAGTCAGCTTTATAATAAAACAACTCACAAAAACAACAATTAGCTTCAAGAACACAAAACCCAATGTGTTATCTATCAGTTGGTTGCAACATTCATTAACTTTCTCCTAGGATAAAGAACCTATCTAGATTTAGGTCCTCACACCTCCAACGATCGATCCAAAACATGATGAACGTGACCCAAATTAAATGCACATGTCGGACAACCCAAACAATCCAAAAAACCTCATCAGTGAACTAGAACACTGAAATCCAAGTCACTTGGTGAGAGGCACCATCAAACCGAACACCACCGAGTAGAGCACCATTAAGTTGAGTCACTGAGTCCTTCAATGAAGCAACACACCTTCTAACTGGGAACTACCACTAAATGACTGATAATCTTAGGTATCCAACTGAGCTTACTACCGAAAGCCAAAACCAAACTCCAACATATTTTTGGTGATACAAAATTTCTAACTACCCCAGGATGCTCTTGCATCAGACACCCCTGGTGTAAAAAGATGTTTTCAGCAGCTCAACGAACATCTTTTGGGATTCAACACATAGATCCCAAACTGGTTCTTGATATACATGTCCTCTAAGTCCTCAACCGATACACTCTTTCCTTGGTTCTTCTTCTTTGAATCCTTTCTCGCAAATGACAAAAAATTCTTTCTCTGACAAGGTTCCACCACCTTACAACCAAACAATGTTCTTCAAATCAGTAAGTTTTCTCCCTCCACCTCGAATTCATTTAGTATATCTTCATTCACCACAACATTCCAGTGATTACCAACCTTCTTGTCTACATGGGGAAATTCATATGACCGATTTCCTTCTTCTCCACAATTATAACAAGTACCTCTGAATCCACCTCTACCTATCCTTCTCCTTGGTTAATCCGGTTTCAATTCATCCTCAACTATCGGTTTATCCTTTGCCAACTGCTCTTGCTTGTCTTTCCCTTGGGGGTTACCATGATGTCTTCTCTTTGTCTTATCTTCCACCTTCAAGGCATACTAGTAAGAATCTTCAACTAATCCAATCTTCAACATACCATTCTTATCTTGGATATTGATTCTTAGATCTTTAATATACCTAGCCACCTTTTCCTTAGAAAGTTCTCTATGTCCAGACCAAATAGTTAACTTGTAGAACTCCTTAGTATAGTCTTCCATAGTCATCTCCTTCTTCTTCAGGTTTTTTAACTTCTTGAATAACTCAATTTCATAGTTGAAAGGAATGAACTTAGCCTTTAGTTTTTCCACCATCAACCTCCATCGATTGATCTTCACCTCACCGTCTTCTTCTCTATCTCTCTGCAATTATTTCCACAATAAATCAGCATGTCCCTTCAACTTAGTCTATACTAACCTTACTCTAAGTGGATCTCCAATGTCTTCCAACTCAAAGAAGTCTTCTAACTCACCGATCCAATCAATCAAATCCTCGAGTCTCAATGTACATGATAAATTGGAAAGCTCCATCCGGTAACTTTCACTCAACCGAGCACTAGATCTCTATAACCGATGAGTTATGCCTTCCCTGGATCTCTACATCTGATCGGCTCTGTCATTTCCACTAGATCCAGCAGCCTCAAATTCTTTAGCAACTTCTTCATAAACATCATATGTTCCAAGGTTCCTTGGTAAACCAAATATGACTCTCATAATTTCAGTGACCAACTCACTCTTCATCGTCGTCATCTCATATCTAATATCTGATCTGACCTTTTCTGTTATCCTTGCTTCCATTGCATCAGCGAGATATTCGACCGCCCTAGGGCCCAATATTTTTGGAGGCATCTTCCAAGATCTTTGAAAACCCTCTACAAAAAATCTCAAATGATCACCTTGTGACAACCTCTGTACTGTATGCAAGTCAGATTGTAACCTTCTACCTCAAACGAACAATTAGACAGGTTTCACAAGTCCAGGAACACAGATCTGCAACACAAACCTCTGGAGGAAACACAACCTTCAACCATATTACTTAAATCTAACCAACTAGATCAACCTCGATCTGATACCACCTGACGCAGTCCAGGCCTAGAGAGATCTCAAAAGAGATTCCCAGACTTGAAGGCCAACAACAACTACAACGGAAAACAACAACACAATCAAGATATAACTAAATTCAACTTATATTATTATCAGAAACCAATTACATGCAACATGCCAAGATGTAAGGCATTCTCGGTTATGACCATTTACATCAGTAATACAACATATATCATAGGTTCGATTCCTTCCACACTAGCCCAGATCTATGACACACAGTAATCCGGTAGGAACACAAAGACATATCTGAACTTGAGCTCGCAAGACACCAAGAAATCTTCTTGCCTCCTAATCCCACACTTGGCTACTAGCTCTCCAAGCTATCTTTCCTTCTTCTGCAACTTATCACTCTTCCTTATCTGCTACTTCCCCTTCACTACTACTCCTAATCTAACTATACACCCCTTTTATACAACATAGCCACAAGTCATATTTACAATAAAATAGCTCACAAAAACAACAATCGACTTCAAGAACACAAAACCCAACGTGTTATCTATCATTCGGCTGCAATAGTCATTAAATTTCACCTAGGAGAAAGAACCAATCCATATTTAGGTCCTTACACCCCAAAGGTCAATCCAAAACATGAGTAACACGACCCAAACTAAATGCACATGTCGGCAGCCCAAACAATCCAAATAACCCTGTCGGTGAACTAGAACACTGAAAGCCAAGACACTTAGTGAGAGGCACCACCGAACCAAACACCATCGAGCATAGCACCACTGAGCCCAGTCACTGATTTCGTTAGTGAAGCAACACACCTTCCAAACACAAACTACCACCAAATGACCGAGAATCTCAGGTCTCTAACCAAGCTTACTATCGAAAGCCAAAACCAAACTCTAACATATTTTTGGTGATACAGGATTTAAAACTACCTAAGGATGCTCCTGCATCAATAAAAAATGTGAAATTGAATCAATAATTGGATTGATTAAGGAAAGTTTTTCACAATTCTACCATTTATTTGATTAAGCAATGTATTATAATTAATTGAACTGAACAAGTCATGTGTTTGTGTTAACAAGACAAGGGAGAACACAACATGATTAGGGAAAAGGTTCTTTGTGATGGACACCAAATTGGATATGGATGATACAACCCTAATCTATATTATCATCAATTGGTCAACTATGATCAACAACGCATACAATTCAGAGATGCATTGGCAAAACTTGGTCAAGAACATGTCATGTTATTGACACGTCGACAAACACGCGATGAAGAAGTTAGAACTTTTTAGTCAAAAAGTATCAAGGAAATCGTCTGCCTCTACTCGAATCCGTTGTCTCATAGGAATTGATTATAACTATACAAGGAACTGCTGCTATCTATAATCAAGAGGAATGGTTGAACAATCAAGCAACAACTATTCAATGTTTCTTTGGGGGACCATTTCCAATTCAATATTATGAATTTCCAAATGATTACATTTTTTATTCATTTTTGTTTAAATTTAGAATTATGTCCACTCAAACTAATGTAATAAATATTCAATACTTTGTCAGACAATTTAGTCTATGTAAACCATACCAATTTTATGAAGTTGAATGGTTGCATGCTTGGACAAGGAAATGTCAGGCAGTATAGATCTTTTCAAATTTTCAAGCATCTCAAGGATGACATATTTCACCAAAATAACTTCCTCAGCCAATGTTACATGTTCGACAAGCACTCTATTGGAAAGAAGAGACACCTCAACCATCTGTTGATGCTCTATTGTATGATTTACATATTGGAGAACGAGACAACACATCCGACATAGAGGATGGAGAATACGATCTTGGATGTGAATCTCCTTAAAGGTTGTGAACCTATATATCCATGCTATGATTGTAATTGATGAAGAGGCAATTATTGTAATTGAATATTATTGTATCCTTGTATATTTTTTTGAGAGTGTTATATCATTATTTAAATTTTTCAAAATAATTACAATCAACACTAGATTGACTTACAGTAATTAACACTTGCAAATCACTTGTTAAAGATTTAGTACTATTAAAAACAATTGCAATTAACGCTTGAAAAACACACAATAAAGAACACTCCATCAAGACTAAATTGACTTACAACAATTAACACTTGTAGTTCACTTATTCAAAATTTACTACTATTCAAAAACAATTGCAATTAACACACAATAAAGAACAATCAATGAATTCTAAACAGAATTATAGAAATTATGTCATGTCCCCTTTCTTGATTGGACATCAGAGACGGAGGAGTTGGCCTATCATTGGAGTCTCGTAGGCTAGTAGAGATGGATAGGGACTCATTTAGTGCATACAGTGACCGAATTTTGGCTTTACAAGCAATTTGGAGCAGTTCCTAGATTTTAGGGGATATCCCTACTTTTTAGGAGGATGTGGCAGTTTCTAGATGTGAGGTCCCACTGGACTATTCCATGGTTTCAGTTTTAGGATGGCAGGGTGTGTTCCCTAGTTTCTAGGAGCATCCCTAGATTTTAGGGATGGGACTGCTAGTTGACCCATCTCGTTCGGCATTAGTCTGTACAGGTGACATGGTGGTAAATATAGTGTTGCAGTGCAGTTCCTTGATTTTAGGAGGTAGTTCCTACTTTTTAGGAGGGGAATTCCTACTTTTTAGGAGGTGGTGTCAACTTCCAGATTTG
>MU224667.1:63340-86129 GCA_018584345.1 Thuja plicata
GCAGTTTCCAGATGTGAGGTCCCACTGGACCATTCCATGGTTTTAGTTTCAGGATGACAGGGTGTGTTCCCTAGTTTCTAGGAGCATCCCTAGATTTTAGGGATGGGACTGCCAGTTGACCCATCTCATTCGGCATCAGTCTATACAGGTGACATGGTGGTAAATATAGTGTTGCAGTGCAGTTCCTTGATTTTAGGAGGTAGTTCCTACTTTTTAGGAGGGGAATTCCTACTTTTTAGGAGGTGGTGTCAGCTTCTAGATTTGAGGTTCTATAAGTTCATCCCTTGGTTTTAGTTTTAGGAGATTTCGGTGTGTTTCCTAGTTTCTAGGAGCATCCCTAGATTTTAGGGATGAGACTGTCACTTATCCCAAGTTGACCGACATCAGTCATAGGCAGGTGACATATTCAGCTTCAGCATTTTGGGTTATCTCCGGTATTCCTTGGCTATTTGGGATATATTTTAATATATTTAAATATTTCCTAAGTTTGTGTTTAATTAAATTAAAATAAAGCTATTTATATAGCTAATTGGAGTAATAAGGGATTTTTGGCTTATTCTGGTAGGCAGGCCTATGTGTTATAGCTCGTTGGAAAGGTCTTGACTTAATCTAAATCATTTTCATCTTCTAGAGACCTTCTGACACTTTGAGTTATGTTAATTGGGCAAAGGAGTGTTTTTCCTATACATTAAAGTCTTTAATTAAAAGATGCCATTTTATAATAAAGGAAAAAAAGGCATATTCTTCTTTTAGGGTTCGATTGGCTTTGAGAGGGAGATAAAAGGAGAAGTTGGGTCATTCTTTGAGCATCTTTTACATCTTTGAACATTTTTGAAAACATATTGTGGCGTTTAGCTCTAGATTGAGCATTCCCTCACTAGGACGTCAAACCCTAGGCTGAGAGTTGATTGAGTTAGGACGTAGCCCTCAACTGGATCAGATTTTACTGGTTCTTGCACAAGGATTTGATATTGATGGCATTACTACAACAAATCATATCATTGGCGTGAGAAACTGGAGGTTATCTTTGTAGCGTTCAACAGTTGTATCTTTTTGGCGCGGGCCATTGGGAGTAGAGACGTTTAGCCATCTATATCAACTGGGTGTTGGATTTTGTAGGAAGAATTATTGGAGTTTGCAGCTGCTAGTAGCTTATACATCCAAACGCTGATTGTATTGGAGGTACCACACTTCATTCGATTTGATATTACACTTATTGGTACAAATAGAAGTATTTCCAGAATTTCATATGCTTGCATCAATTCACTATTATTACTATCTATTTGTTGTTGTTACTATCTTTATATTGTACCAAGTTATTTTGAAAATATCAAATGAAATCATTCCTTCTGCAACTTTTATCTAGTTCTGCAAGATAATCAAAACAATTACAGGAGAACATAATTATATAAGTAAAATTTATAGCAGCAGCAGAGTAAATATCCACTCGAGATATTTCAAATTAACACTTACAATTCACTTGTTAAAGATTTACTACTATTCAAAAATAATTGTAATTGAAACTTGGAAAACCAAAAATAAAGAACAATGCATCAAAATTAAAACTTTAAAAATGCAAACTAAAAAACACACGATCGGTTCATAGCCTTAGTACAGTAAAAAAGACTTAACATGTATGTCGTTGGTGTCTTCTATTTGCAATGTTATCATGTGTTACAAGGAAACCTGCCAAAGATGCTTTGATGGAAGGATGAAATAAAGTAAGTGACATGTATATTATGAAATTTAACAAAATTATATAATGATGTAAGATCATGATTTCCCATATCAAAATGGAGTGTTGAAAAATATAGTAAAATGACAGTGTTGAGAAACATAATTACGGGGACCTTAAATCATCCACAACCCATGCTCAATTCTTCACTGCCTCACATACCTGCAAAATAATGTAACAACTAGTGGAAGTAACAATCTCATGGAAATTTATCATTTAGACATTTGATATATGCATAGATCTGAAAGTAATTGACAACAAAAACATTATATGATTAAAATTAATTTAGTTTACCATGATTGAAAGCAGTTGAGTTTATCTTCATACATGTTATGGTGATTAGGTATGGGGTAAGGAGAGGTTAAGTCGAGTCCTTCATGGGGAATCATTAGATGGGGTTATGATTAAGGCAAGGGAAAATGAGATTTAATTAAAATGCCCCCTTCAGTAATTTTGTATCATACTAAGGGTCCACATTACAAACAACTTATAATATAAAGGCATACAACTATAGTGACCAATACATTTATTTGTAAAACCATTTAATTAAAATGACCCCTTCACCGATTATGTATCCTACTAAGAGGGTCCACATTACAAAAAAATTATAACATAAAGGCATGCAACTATAGTGACGAGTACATTTATTAATTGAATACATTAGAAAACTAAGGTTGCACTATGCTGACCTAGTTTTGTAATGCATTCATTCAATACATTACAAAACTAAGGGTGCACTATGCTGGCCTAGTTTTACAATTTATATTAATTGAATACATTACAAAACTAAGTCAGACATGTGAAAAATGAGAATATGAATCTTTCATGCTTCTAACTATTTCATACAATAAACAAGTTGATTAGCAATTGAGCAAAAAGTTCAAGTAAGTATAGTGACCAGTACATTTATTCATTGAATACATTACAAAACTAAGGCTGCAAAAACCATTTAATTAAAATGACCCCTTCACTGACTTTGTATCCTACCGAGAGGGTCCACATTAAAAAAAAAATTATAATATAAATGCATGCAACTATAGTGACCAATACATTTATTCATTGAATACATTAGAAAACTAAGGCTGCATTACGGTGACCTAGTTTTGTAATGCATTCATTCAATACATTACAAAACTAAGGGTGCACTATGTTGGCCTAGCTTTGCAATGTATTAATTGAATACATTACAAAACTAAGTCAGACATGGGAAATATGAGAATATGAAGCTTCCATGTTTCTAAGTATTGCATATAGTAAACAAGTTGATTAGTAAAAGAAAAAAAATATAAATGAGTATAGTGACCAATACATATATTCATTGAATACATTACAAAACTGAGCCTGCAAAAACCATTTAATTAAAATGAACCCTTCACTGATTCTATATCCTACTGAGAGGGTCCACATTACAAACAACTTATAATATAAAGGTATGCAACTATAGTGACCAGGGTATTTATTCATTGAATACATTAGAAACCTAAGGTTGCACTATGTTGACCTAGTTTTGTAATGCATTCATTGAATACATTACAAAACTAAAGGTGCACTATGTTGGCCTAGTTTTGAAATGTATTAATTGAATACATTACAAAACTAAGTCAGACATGTGAAATGAGAGAATATGAAGCTTCCATGCTTCTAAGTATTGCATACAATAAAAAAGTTGATTAGTAATTGAAAAGAAACTATCCAATCAATACAATAACAAATACAAATAGAAAACAAGTAGATATTGAATTCCAATATAACAAGTACACTATGTTGAGTTTAGTTTTGTAATGTATTCATTGAATACATTACAAAACTAAGGCTACAAAAACCATTTAATTAAAATGACCCCTTTACTGATTTTCTATCCAACTGAGAGGGTCCACATTACAAACAACTTATAATATAAAGGCATGCAACTATAGAGACCAGTACATTCATTCATTAAATACTTTACAAACTAAGGTTGCACTATGATGACCTAGTTTTGTAAGTTTTGTAATGTATTCATCGAATATGTTACAAAACTAAGGTTGCACTGTGGTCACTTAGTTTTGTAATGTATTAAGTGAATACATTAAAAAACTAAGTTAGACATGTGAAATATGAAAATATGAAGCTTCCGTGCTTCTAAGTATTGCATACGGTAAACAGGTTGATTAGTAATTGAAAAGAAACTATCCAATGAATACAATAACAACTACAAATATAAAACAAGTAGAAATCAAATTCCAATATAACAAGTGCACTATGTTGAGTTTAGTTTTATAATGAATTCATTGAATACATTACAAAAGAAAGTAAGCACTGTGAAATATGCTTCTAGGTAATGCATACAGTAAACATTAAGCAACAAGAAAACCATGAGCACAATGCAAGTAGATATCTTTAGTAATTGAAAACAAGTTAAGTTGATGTTGACTACATGCATTGTTAAGTTGACATTGACTACATGCATTGTTAAGTTGACTTTGACTGGATTCAGTAAAAAAGTTGAGTACTAATAGAAGTCAAAGTATTCAGTGCTTAGTTAGTTTTATAATGTATTCATTGAGTACATTACAAAAGTAAGACAACACTGTGAAATTTGAGACTAAGAATCTTCCATGCATCCAACTAATGCATACAGTAAACCATGAGCAACAAGCAATCCATGAGCACAATGCAAGTAGATATCTTTAGTAATTAAAAACAGGTTAACTTGACATTGACTACATGCATTGTAAAGTTGGCATTGACTATATGATGACTTAGTTTTGCAAAATATTTGAACCTACAGTAAGTAGTGAAAGCAATTAATTTGTAATGAAAACATACATTAAGCTTACAATAAGCATACAAAAATAAGGAATAACCAAGAAATAAATGAGATAGCCTAGGAGCCTGAACAAGAGAAAAGAATATGCAGACTGCAGAGAATAAACCACCAGAAGTCAGACAAGGAATTGCAATAGATTTTTCATGGCACTGTATCCTTTTTATAGGAGTTTGGTCATTGAAGAAGTGGCTGGTCAATTTCATATTCGAATTGTGGTAGGAAAGAATCAGTTTTGTAATGTATTCAATGAGTAAATGTATTAAGTAAGTGTTGTAATGTATTCATTGAGTATATTACAAAACTAAGTCATCACTATCCAGATTCATAAAAACTACAACACCAAGTAATGATTAAATCAATAATGTACACTATTTATGTCCCATTTCCTCTATTTTTTTTCTTTCTATGACATTACATGCAATGATTTCAAGGTGAAACAATTGAAACATACAACTATTAGTGCAGGAAAATCATTACAAACACTTATTGAATGATAAAAACCATGAGATATTTGGTACTTCATGATGGGAGGATGGATTCCCTCACGTGTAGCAGCTATGAGTGGATGCCCGGAACCCTCCTTGCACACACATAAAAGAAAGTGGTGGGAGCTGAAGTTTCCAAAATGTACAAAGAAGAAATGGTCAAGTTTAGGGTTCATGGTGGGTAGTAATAGGGTTTTGTAATGTATTCAATGAATAAATGTTTTAAGTCAGTGTTGTCATGCATTCATTGAGTACATTACAAAACTAAGTCAGCACTGTCTAGAATATTAAAAAATACAACACCACGTATTGATTAAATCAATAATGTACAGTTTTTCTTTCCCATTTCCTCTAGTTATTTCTTTCTATCACATTACATGCAATAATTTCAAGGTGAAACGATTGAAACATAAAACTATCAGTGCAGGAAAAATGTTACAAACACTTATTGAATGATAAAAAAAACCATGAGGTTATGGTACTTCGTGATGGGAGGATGGATTCCCTCATTTGTATGTGAAAAATAATGATTAACGCAGAGAAACCCCCATATTTAAAATGAAAATATGAAGAAATTGTCTAGATTCATAAAAACTATAACACTGCGTAATGATTAAATTGACAATGTACACTTTTTCTTTCCCTTTTCCTTTAATTATTTCTTTCTATCACATTACATGCAATGATTTCAAGGTGAAATGATTGAAACATACAACTATCAACGTAGTAAAATGATTACAAACACGTATTGAATGATAAAAAACCATGAGATATTTGCTACTTTGCGATGGGATGATGGATTCCCTCACGTGTAGGTGCAAACTAATGATTAACCTAGAGAAAACCCCATATTTAAAATGAAAAAATTAAGAAATTGTCCAGATCCATAAAAATACAACACCACGTAATGATTAAATCAATAATGTACACTTTTTCTTTCACATTTCCTCTAATTATTTGTTTCTATCACATTACATGCAATGATTTCAAGGTAAAACGATTGAAACATACAACTATCAACGCAGGGAAATCTTTACAAACACTTATTGAATGATAAAAAACACTGAGATATTTGCTACTTCACAATGGGAGGATGGATTCCCTCACATGTAGCAGCTCTGAGTGGATGCCCAAAACCCTCCTCGCACACAATGAAACAAAAGTGATGGGAGAGGGAGCTGAAATTTGCAAAATTTACAAAGAAAAAAGGGTCAAGTTTAGGGTTCTTGGTGGGTAGTAATAGGGTTACCCACGGGAAGTTATGTGGCAGGTAGTGAGTTGTGAACGTGTTTAGGTGAGTAGGTATGGGGTAAGGAGAGGTTGAGTCGGGTCCTCCAGAGGGTATAAATTGATGGGATTTTGATTAAGGCAAGGGAAAATGTGATTTAATTAAAACAACCCCTTCGCCCCCTTTCCTACCTAGTGAGTGAGTCCACATTAAAAGTAACTTATAAATTAATGTGTAGGTGAATGATTATTGGCACCAATTTTGTTTTTTTTGGATCGGATATTGTCGACCATTGGGATTCTAGGGACCGGGTTCCGGGCAAGCATTTTGAAATGGTACTTTTGAACCACTTTGCACTCCATGATCCATACAGAGAGATCTGTGAATACTCAAAAGCCTAAACCTTAGCTTTAAGCACTTCACTCACCTACGAAGGTACAACAAAAAAATCAACAAAATTTGACTTATAGTTTAAGAGTTATAGTTGCGTGAAGTTAGCCTCGGCGGCTACTGGGTCTTTTCCCCTATATAAATAGGAAAAATACCCAACTCATTAATCTCAAATAGCTTATACATAGGAAAAAAAGGTATATATATAGCATATTATAGTTCAAACAATTTACAAGCAAGCTTAACCTGATTAGAGCTTAAGCATAAGAATTGTCTGGTTTGATAATGACACATGTAGTTGCAATATTCATACCACGGTTTCCTATTTCCTATAGTCTATTTAGAAGGATGATTTACTTCAACTCATTTTACAAAGGAGGCTTACAACTATTAAAAGAATTTCATAATGGAAGATCTGACTTTCGACGTTCTCCGCACAAAACTGTAATTTTTAGTGTGATACAGGATATCATATTTACTTGATTAGAAATTGTTTTCTAATTGTGATAGGCTTTAAGATTAGAGTCATTAATAGATAATATTGATATTGGTAAGTAGAGTTAACAACAAAAGCAATACAAACTATAAACTTATATACAATCTCATTAGCATAAATAACTAAGAAAAAATGCTAGTTATAACACAAGGGAGGCAGTCATGTCTCCATAACCAAGAACAATAGAAAATCTGAAGGTAGCAATGGAAGCTACATCTTTAATTCATCACCATTTGTTGTTGAATTATTTGAATATGGTTATAAATATATATGTTATTTAGGTTGACTATTTATAATATTATATTAATGATAATATAAATTAATAAATAGTTGAAATACCCACAAGTTGACTACCCATGATGTTATGGATATTGAAGTATTAAGGGCATAGTATGTTTCCTTCTCTAAAAATATGTTATTTTCAATATTAATGAACTATAGTTTTTTTTACAAAATTTTTATTTTTATATTTGGTCAAATATTTCATGATTACTTTTGACCAAATAGAAGAACTCTACACTACTATATTTTCATTCTTATTTTTTTAAACATCTATGAATGGCCATGTTTAATTCTCCATATTGTTATTTTCCATAATGGTTATGGTTGGGCTCTAGGAGTGTTATGGGGTAGGAAAATAGAGATTCAAATTTATCTTGGTAGCATCAATTTTTTTGAATGTGGCAAATATTGTAGTGATATAAAAAATATCTTTTGAAGTGCTTCATCCAAAGGAGTCACCAATATTTTCAAGACTGAATGACCTTGTTGAGTAACTGGTGTTAGTGTTTTCCCTCCACCTTTCTTTATGTAAAATTATTGAGATAATAAGACTAGTTAGGTCACATCATTGAGACAAATTTTGCAAGCTTTCATCATGCTTTTGTAAATTTATTGAATTCAAATTTAAATGGTTGATTCCCCTACCACTTTAATTCCTTAAAAAATGCATTTTATCTATTATGGATTTCAAATAGTTGTAAAATAGGCCCATACAAAATATCTACCATGACATTATGAGATAAAATAATAAATATATGAATCATTCAAAATATAGATATCATAGAAGAATCCCCCATCCATATCCAAACTCAATACAAAGATTTTCAAAATGGATGGAGGAGATAATGGAGAATTTAAGATGGAATATTTTGGGATATAAGGGTCTAAAACAAATTTGGAAGGTGATATCATTTTGATTTTTATTTAAGATGCATTACTCTGTGAGTAACTTGTAAATTCACATAATTTTTTGTTTTTACTTTTTTTTCTGCATGGGTCATTGTGTCTATTGGAATTTTTCAATTGATTTACCCAAAACCATCTAAAGATTAGCCACATCTTATTTTCAAGGGATTTAGATTAATTGTGAATGAACAAGGTCTAGGGTTAAAGATGATACATTTTGCACTTTTAGTTCTAGAAGACCAAGGGCATAACCTTATTACAACACCTTCTGATTCTAACACATTGTGTGGTATTGCTCAATATATCATCTTTCATTTAACCAAGAAGATGTGTTGACGATCCATGACTTTGGTTATGTTCTTGGATTATTAACTTTGGCTTAAAGAATATGAAACACTAGTTTAACCAACAAAATATGCTAGCAAAATTGTTTTTTATTTTTATTTTTTTTAATATTTTAAAGAATTAACTTTGGTTTTGAAGATTTGAATTTAGACTCGTGCCTTATTAATGCTATAGAATCATGTCAAAATCTAATATTCACACTTGGTCAATAATATTAATTCAAAACTCTTGATCTAGTGAAATCAATGCCTTACTTTAATTTCCTCATTGTAAATGTTGTCATGAATATTCTTTAGATCCTTAACACCACACTTCAAATATTTATGTTCAAGTTAAAGTAATTTATTTTTTTCCTTGAAAAGAAGGACAAATATGAACATAAACCATGATAAAATCATGGATATGAAATATAAGAACCTTGTTTGTTATATTTGAAAAGATTTCAAACATAACATTATGGAGACAATATGATGATCATTTAACTGTCCCAACTTCTGATTCTTTATTTGATGACGCTTCACAAGTTGATGAAGACTCCCCCTTGGACGATGCTCTCGCTACTGATATGGCCTCCTTAGTCCATGTGGAACCAACTCCACATCTCGTTGTTGGTATGGCCCCCTCTAGCCGCATGGAGTCTTCTTTGTTTGTTGCTCCTGCTTTGCTCCAACTGTTGGTTGAAATTTTTTTTCCTTCTCAACACTTTGCCCAGGTTGTGCTGACAATCTTACAATAAGGGCTCACCACTTGCTCCCCCTTGTGGTGGGGAGCCTAGTGATAGTAATGCATGGATAGTTATCGGTTGGCGTAGGAAAAATAGTTCTTCAATTTCTTATTCTCCTCTCCATGTTGTGGGTGAGTTGTCTACCCATTCTTTATGCATCGGTTACTACTTGTTGTGGTAGTGTGTTGTTAATGGCTTATTTTTTACCTTGTTGTAAATAGTCATTTTGGTCTGTATTTATAAGGGACAACACCCTTGTTTTGTTGTTGTTTAATATCAAAAAATTAAAGAAGAAAATAACACAATTATTTGAAGCCTCGCCGTCTTGATGATTTTTGACTTTCCCTCACAATATGCAATTTTATCGGATTGTCTTTCTCCTATAGATACCTATTTATGATACAATAAAAAATATTCTCTCCAAAATTTAGAGGTTCAAGAATAAGGTAATTGACTCATAATTCCCTTTTATAAGAACAGGTGTTACAACAAACATAAATCCAATTGTACACTTGTCATATTTACACTTGACCGCCTCTTACAAATTATGTCTAAAAGGATAACATATCAAGAATTCACAAAAATAAGAATAGAAAGATAGAGAGAGTAGAAGGAGAATATTTAGCTACTGATGCACCAAAATAAGCAAATCTGACTTGCTTTTATATTTAAAAGATAACAAAAGGTTGTGAAGTAAAAATGTAGGAGATGACGGTGCTGCAAGGGAAGATGCAAAAATATGGACATCTACAGGATTGATGTTGTCTGACTAAAATTTGATGACCAATTGAAATGGCACATCCCCTTATTCTTCTTCATCAAACCTATCTTCCCAAGCTCTGAATGTTCTATCTACAGGCCACTAGAATTCTTTAATCTTTGCAATATTTTCATTATGCTCTGCATACTTGAAACTAAGGACTATTCTTGAATCCTTATGATAATTATCACAAATGGTTCCAAAGGCATACATTTCATCAAGAACTGAGTTTATTTAATCCATATTCAAATTTATTTTAGCATAAACCAAAGATATAACCTTTAAACATGCAACCTTGAATTCTGCATTCCGCTACTAAGGTGCATTTGCCTTTCTTTGATCATCCTTGATACTTGGCAAGACTTTTCATTCCATCTAATCAATTATTTTTTATTTCTCCTTGAGTTTTTTTTGTCTCGCTTCATCATATATATAAAATAATATTTTCCAACAATAGACCATTATTAAAATCTAATTGAAGTTTGGGTGACTTATCATCATCAAACTTTACTCTCTTTATCATATCCCTTAGAACTTGAGTTCTAGTGAGCCACCTTTCTTTGATTGGACCCAAATTCTCAACATCATGATCATACTCGATCATTGCATAGACTAGGTCACAATATCCTTTTTATGTTGAATTTATTTTATTTAACCTACATTAAGTAAATCGGTGACCAATTTACTTGTCATTTTCATTTTGTCTCCTTTATCTTTCTCAACTTCGTCCTTCAACTTCTAGATTTTACAAAGAAATGCATCTCTTTCAAATGTGATTGTTGGAACAGAAGTTGAAGGAGTATATAGAATTTGAACTAGAACACTTTTCAAAAATTCAATCTAAGATCCCAAGTCCTTAATCTTCACAAGCTTCATATTCTCTTTCTTTAGGGCTCCATGATCTGCATACAACTTCTATGTGGTAGCCTTGCTAAATATGCAATTTTGACAACCAAATTTGTAGCCTTTAGTCTAAGGGTATTTGATACTATCTTCACTAATACATTCCCCTTCAATTCCTTTAGGTTCTAAACTAAATTTAGTTAATCTGTCTTAGGAGCTAATCCCCATGTTACCAAGGTTTCATGTTGAGGACTAAAAATTAAACCATATGAATCTTTCTCTACTTTCTTTTCAGATGAATTTACTTACACTTATTTTTCTTTCTAACTATGTTGAAGGCCAAGATAGTGCAAAGATATCAATCTGGTAATAAGAGGGTTCCACTTTTCTTACCACCTTCTCACCCTCCTCCGCTGTGATATTTTCAATCCTAAAATCTAGCCTATCAATCATTTCTCTTCCAATCATATCCCACTCTGAGGGTGGTGCCTTGTTTCTATCCTCTACAAATTACTTTTGATATTCATCCTTCTATAAATAAATGTGAAATCCTTGAATTCCTAAGTTTTCATAAAGTTTTCATCGTCTAAATACTGATTGCAAGAAATTGTCCTAATGTCTTTGGTATGGTCCTCTATAACCTTCAAAAGATCCAATTTTCTACTACACAGAATGGCTGGAAAATCATCCTCAATGTACTCATCTTAGTGTAGTTTAGTGTAGTTAATTCCAGCTACATGCTTTGTAATTTGGAAATCATCGTTCTTTAAATGCAAACTTTTGATTTCTTTATGTTAACCTCTCATGCGTTAAGGATCAACTTTAACTGAAACTCTTTCACCATAATTTGATGTTAGTTGCATGTCATTCACTATAATTTCTATCAAATAGTGGTTTCAACTTTGTATAAATCATGAATTATTATGTATATTTTTATGAGCATGGAATGAGAAGATTGAATTTTATTTTTCCATCAAAGTTGTTCTGTTTTATTTTTTTGCAAGCTATGTTATGTCTTTTTCTTTCTAGCTAGATCTATGCTGAAAATTCTACATGGTATCATAGCTTAGGAGATAGGAAGGATTGTAAGTTTTTTTTGTAGGTATTCAAGATCAGATATGTTATAAAGAATAAAAAATTTAACCCGTTTTATTCTCATGCCATACAATTATTTTGAATGGAAGCCAAAGATTTTTCTTCAGCCCACAAGTGAGGCTTGAATCAAACAATCATGGCAATAGAGGTTGTACTAAATTTTACATCTGTGACAGGCGAAGGTCATGCTCTTTTCGCATGGTCCTTGCCTTCATTTCATCTTTAGTGACACCTTGTCAGTGGACCTTTCATGCCTCTCTTTTCAACATTATAGAGGGTTTTTTATCGCTCATGTTAATGCTTCCTTGTTTCCACAGTTGATTTGTTTTATAGACAATTGGCACTTGTATTATCAACTAGAATTTTATTATTGCATAGTTGAGTAGTTTTGTTGGGGTTACTCGTACAGATTTATGTGTTATATGTATCCTTGAATGACGAATATTTTTCCTTTTTCCATCTATTCATTGTTTGGGGGCACCTATAAAGTTTATTATCTTCTGTATTTTTTATTGACGGATGTTTTTCCTTTTTTTGCCATCTGCTCATTATTCAAGTAGTGTCGTTGGAGGCACTCATGCAAGTTGATCTTGATCATCATCTCTATTTCAGAGAAGGTTCTTCATTCAACACTATGACATTTATTAGTCGACAGTTGTCTACAATTTTCTTGTGTCTCAGAGAATATTATTCTACACTTCATATTGTTACATTTCTATTAACTTATATTTTGAGGATGGGTTTTATTCCCACTGGGTTTTCCCTCTTTCCTATTTTCTTCCTTTCATTAGTTTTGTCTCTTTAGTTAGACTTAAGGGGGGATGTTAGCGCAAGTTTAACTCTCTATTCTCTCTATTTTATCCAGGAATGGCTATCCATCATTAACCACTGATTGCAATTACATGCTGGAATTAGGGCATGTCAGAGTAGTTATGTTTTAGCTAACCAAAGAGATCTCTTCGTATATCGTTTCAATAATTTTTGCATGATTTATGTTCATGCATTAGTTCATTGTATAAATCATGCACATTGTAAAGCATGATCGTGGAATAAGAGATTGAATTTCATTATTGATCTACTTTGTTTCTACTCTGTTTCTACTTTTTTTCCTTTCTAGCTAGATCTATGCTAAAATTCTACATGGAATCAGAGCTTAGGAGCAAGGAAGGAGAATAAATTTTTTTTGCATGTACACAACATCAGAGCTTGAAAGAATTGATTTTCCAGCATTTTTTGTTCTTACCTTATTCGATTATTTTAAATGGAAGCCAAAGATTCTACTTCAACCCACAAGTAGAGGCTTGCATCGAGCATTCATGGCAATAAAGGTTGAACCAAATTTTGCATCAAAGACAGATCAAGGTCATGCTCTCTTTGCATGGGCCTTGCCTTCATTTCCTCTTTAGTGACACCATGTCAGTGGACTTTTCATGCCTCTATTTTCAACATTATGGAGGGGTTTCTACTGTTTGTGTTGATGTTTCCTTGGTTCCACAGTTGATCATTTTTATAGACAATTCGCACCTGTATTTTCAACTTGCAATTTGTTCTTGCATGGTTGAGTAGTATTGTTAGGGTTCACTCGTATAGATTCATGTGTCATCTACATCCTTGATTGATATATGTTTGCCTTTGTTTGTCATATATTCATTGTTTGGGGGTTCCTATACAGATTATTGTCTTCTATATCTTCAATTGACAGATGTTTTGCCTTTTTTTTTTGTTTTCTCATTATTCGAGTAGTGTTCTTGGGGGCACTCATGCTGATTTATCCTTATCTTCATCTTGGTTCCAGGGGAGTCTCTTCAGTCGACACTATGGCAGTTATCATTTGACAGATATTCACACTTTTCTTGTCACAAATGCTTTTCTCTTGTTAATTTTGAGGGGGGGGGTTCATTCCTACTGGGTTTTCCATCTTTCCTCTTTCCTTCCATTAGTTTTAATTCTCCTTAGTTGGAATTAAGGGGGGGGTGTTAATGTAGTTGATTCCAACTACATGTTCTATAATTTGGGGATGATCGTTCTTTAAATGAAAACTTCTGATTGCTTTCTATTAACCGCTCATACATTAAGGATCAATTTTAACTTAAACTCTTTCACCATAATTTTATGTTAGTTGCATGTTATTCACCATAATTTCTTTCAAAGGGTGGTTTCAAATTTGTATAAATCATGCATTATTATGCATATTTTTATGATCATGGAATGCGAAGATTGACTTTTATTTTTCCATCAAAGTTGTTCTATTTTATTTTTCTGCAAGCTCTGTTATATCTTTTCTTTCTAGCTAGATCTATGCTAAAAAATCTACAATTCGAGGGTGGAGAAGATGGAGGGGATGGTGTATGAACAATTTGGTGAGAAGTTGGAGGCTAGTGTATGAACTAGTTGGCGATAAGTTGGAGCCTCTTTCTCAACATCTATTATTTATATGCTCTTATCCTTCTCATGATTTGAACTGGCCACTTTCATCTTCTTTGCAAGTGGGCTCTTCTTCTATATGTTCCTTCTCCCGAGAAACCATTCCTTTGGATCCTTACAAATGGTTTCTCTTCTTAAACAAACAACCCTAAAAAGTATGGATTATCAAGTCTTCTCAATTCCTCAGCCCTTGTGGTTGTGTTATGTCTTCTTGTTCTATTATAAACCTCTTCAACTGTTACACAACTTCTAACATCCTCTTCATACAACATAACATGGGTCATAGGAGGCCTCTCTTTCAAAATTATAATATATGAAATGAATCCTCCTTGATCAAAAACTCATGCATCATTGCACGTCATTCCACATGACTAAAATTTGGTATATATCCTCTCCAAGCCATCCATATTTGCAATGGTACAATAAACAAATTTAATAGAGTCAGAATATGGAATCCTTATTTTACGCTCTAAGGTTCTCTTATTAGTATCATTCAATTTACATATAGGTTCCAAGAAATCAATCTGAGCCTTGGCACACACCTTGGTAGTACACGAGGTTGCACATGTGACCCATAGATCTTGATAATAGTATTATTGGTATGGAGATACCAATCTCTCCAATTATGCAAAATCCCAAGGTCCTTTCCTTTGTTAATTGGTTTGAGAAAACCAAAAACAACTTAAGAAACTCTCACCTTTGGTTCTCCAAAGTATCTCATGACCTTTTGGACAAAATGCTCCTCAAATATCACAAAACTTGCATTTTCACAAATTTTGTTCAATATATATGTCCAACATTAGACTAGGAACATTTTACCATTGTTTTTTTTATAATCAAACTTGGTAAACTAGGTGAAATGCTTTAGACCTGAATCTATGAACCAGTGAGGCCACATCCCTTTTTTACATAGTTGAGGCACAAACTTGCAAGCACCTTGGATCGATGAATTAGGCACAGACCTGTGACCACAATGAGCCAATGGGGTTTGAATCTGGGTGGGGACAACAACAACACCACTTAACCAACACACTAAATGGTGAGCCCACATTTTAGGCTTGACATCATCACCTACAATCTGACAAAAGTATAATAGATCTTCACAAAGTAATCTTCAAATGTTTCCACCCCAAATGGTTCCTTCTCAAATTGTAAAATTAAAAAGTGTTGTTCTTCAAGGGCCCTTGATTCAAAATTTTGGGAAGGTGACATTTCGATATGCATAAATGTGAATTTCATGGCCAATCTTGAATTTAGTGAAATTTATAGGTTTTGATGTCCCTACATTCAAATTGAATAATTTTAAAATTGTAAAGCTTGGACAATTTTATCATTTCTTTTCTAGTAGTTAAGAGAACACTTCTCCTTCCAACATCATATGTTTGGGTCACTACTTTGATAAAATCCACATCAAGGAAGACATTTGGTATTGCCAATTGTCCCATATCTAGGTGTCAATTATTCCCCAGGGGGAATTCACCATTTATGTTATAATACTAGTGTTCAAACAAGCCCCAACCTATCTCTGGTAGCTTTGCATCTCTAACCTCGATCAATTCATCTAAGAGTTTGTCTTCTAATCCCTTGGAAGGATTGAGTTGCATAGGTACCCCTTTTCTTCTAATTTTTAGAGTAAATTCTCATCTAACTTCCTAAAGGCCCTGAGATTGTTGCATTCTCACTCATTTTGACTATTTTTATAGCTAGGGTTTCAACTCTGTAACTAGTTTACTTTTCAGTTAGTAAAGACTTCAATTTTACTATAGATGTATTCTACTTGAATTTATAAACTTAAAGATGCAAGAATTTTAAAAACTGCTCGACTTATAGTTCAAAATGAGTGCAATGAGAAAACGTTAGTGCAATGAATCATGGCGGAAGAAATTGATGAACTATAACTGAGTGAATGTTTGAAGATGTTAAGTTGATGATCACTGAGCTGTAGAAAGTTAATGCAAGACATTAAATTAGTTAATGTATTGTATTGTCATTGATGTCAACTCGATATAATCTGATTGGTTATATACATAGTGTCAAAGAATTCAGAGAACCAGAGAGATAAAGGTTATGCTTTCAGTAATGCATAAAAGTTTAGTATGTACTAAGTGACAACAAACACTGGCGGACAATGCACCCCGACGGACAGAGAACCCCGAGAGGAAATTCACAGTGATACCCAAGAAAGCATTACCGAGGAGCAGAATCATAGTCTTACTCGACAGAAAGACAACCCTGATGGACAGAGATGCCCGAGGACAACTGAAGTCAAGACCGAAGCTAACAAATGAGTTAAACACCGAAAAGATCTGAAGTTCAGAAACGAAGAAAGACTTAGCTGGCAAGAGCTAAGGGAGTTAACTGGTCGATAACATTGTTTTCATTAACAAGTTACAAGCCAGAGATAAGTGAGAGATTTAAATCTTTTTTATTCCAGTTGTGAAAGATAAATTTGCAAGATAAAACTGAAGTAAAGCTTTAAAGAAAGAAAGGCAAGAATTGCGGATCACGCCAAGAACAAGAAAGTTAAGGAGTTAGAAATGGTGAAATTATGTCTATAAAGGGACAAGCTAATTCATTGTGAATTAGGGGTGAATAGAGAAGAGGATTTTGAATAGATACTGTTGAAGAACGAATTCATACAGTCCTGATCAATCAAGCTAAAGAACAGAGCTAAAGATTTCTGTAGACACCGAGCAACAAAGAAGCATAGCATCACCGAGCATAAAGAAGTGGAGCAAAGGTATTAAATAGAGACATTGATCAGAAAGGTATTATGAGCTTACAATAGATCTGAACATCTGCAAAGCATAGTTGTTTATATGAAAAGATCATATACTGTTTCAGTCTAACCATTGATTCATAAAGTCTCTTAATCGAGCAGGATCTAACAATCCTTTATATATTGAGATACATCCCAAGGAGTATCAAAAGGTTAATTCATGAAGATAGCATAGTGAAATTCTAGATATCAAGTGATTAACTGTTAGTGATGAATCCTTTAACAAGGTCGCACTTAACAGTGTGTTTGTAACCTTTAACAGGGTTGGCTCTTCACTGAGCTCACTTTAGAAGAGTGAAAATTTTGGGTTACCGGTCCCAAGTGGTTTTTCCCTTAACAAGGTTTCCATGTTAAAAATCCATGTGTCAAATGTGTTTATGAGTCATTGCTTTCATGTTTTTCTTTACACATTACTAAAACAAGATTGATCAGTGTACACTAAGTTATTTACTGTATTTCGGTAAATGATAGAGTGCTAATCGGTAAAGATAAAGGATAAGGTTTAATAGTGAAATCTGAGCAGTAGTTATTTGAGAAGATAATCTAAAGGCATACATCTTGTAGGACTGAAGATAATTAGAGGCTTATAATTGTGGTAATAAGTTTTTGGGTTAAATTATTGGAATATTTTTTAGGCCACTAATTCACCCCCCCTCCTCTCAGTTATTCTAACAGAAATGGTCCAAACTGAGTATTTATTTGCAGCAAATAGCCCAAAATCCAACTGATGTCATTCGTTTCGCCTTTACTATTCTTTGTGCTTGAGTTGCAACTAGTAATTGGTCATTCACCAAATTAAAATGATGACTTTTGACGCTAGAGGATGGCGACAAGATGCACAGCCGAGATCAAAAGATTCACTTTTGACTAAACATTTGGAATGCACTAGAGACCTTGGCCAATAATAGTTCAATAGGGGAGAAGATCCAATACATGAATTGGGTCCTATATGTGATATAAAAGCTTAACATAATAGACTTGTAGGTGAACAAAATAGACCTATAGTGGTGCACTAAAAATATCTCATCAATTCATATTCCCAAAAAAATGCCTCTAAATTTCAAAAAATAACCACTCATGTGGTGCCACATCAACACACCATTAAATATGACTTAGTGCATACCTATTGGTCTTATCACTTTTTGGGATCATTTTGGACACCTTCACAAAGAGCATGTTGATGTGGCATCATATTTGACCATGTGGACTTCAAATTTTATTTTTAAGTAGGGGACTTGACAAGTAAACTGCTATAAAAAATTGAGAGTAATTTGAAATTCCACATAGGATTTTGAGAAGCGCAAAGTTAGGGTGAGCACATACTGGCTCATCTCCCCTATATCAGCATCTTGTTTACAACATGGAGCTACATGCTTAGCCTGGAGGATTGAAAGGATGTGCAAGCCAAAAATTTGAAGGTTCCACTAGGTATCCTCGTGGATTCCTTTTTTTTTCTTTTGGGATAGATTTTTCTTTATCTTTACATGTCTTTTGTATGGGACATGTGGACCCTTGGATATATGTAGATTTTTTAAACTTGTTCTTTTCAATTTTGATATCTAAATTACTTCCAAGAAAAATGGGATTGGTCGACGAAGATGAATGATATAAAAAAATTATGTATGGGTTGAAATAAGTAGGATGTTGGTATGATTTAAAGGATGTGTTCCTTTGTTTATCATGATTTATGACAGGGAAAATGGATTGTTAGCTAAGGGTGTTGTGGATACTGGATGGTGTATAAGGACTTAAGATTGGTGGAGGGGATGAAGGTTTTGGTTTAGGGATATAGGGAGCCAGGATATATGGAAGGGATGAAGGAATGGGACTTAAAACATAAGGGCCTAATATAGATATGAAGGATGGGGAATGTTTTGTTTTAGATTAAAGTATTTAGTAGAGATGCCAACATCTTGTGAATGTGTTATGTATCTAAGGTCATGTTAATTGGGATTTTTTTAATAGAGAGGACTTCTAATATGTCTTTCCTATGGAAGTATAACCTTTTGCCTTGATATGGTATGTTTTGACAAGTGTTCTTACCAATGGGATACTCGTTTCTTTAGGAACAAGATATGAATCCATTTTATTGAAGAGATGACAAGGAAGGAATGATAGGAGTATAGTTTAAATTGGATATGATGAAAGTAGAGGAACCAATTCTATAAATATGGGGTTCATCGACACATTGGATACAAATGGTGGAAACTTTTGGAGGATTAGGATCATGAGGGAGATTAGGTTCTTCATGTGGATTACTATTATGACATGGAGATGAAGTAATCTTTGATCTTGACTTAGGAGGTGATCATATGAGGGATTAGTAGAGATATTAGGTTCTTGAGATGGATTAGGATTATGACATGGGGATTATGGAATATCTTAATCTTATTTAGGAAAGGAATTATGAGAGAGATTGGGTGGGATACTTTGGTTTTGAGGTGGATCATTGAGAAGCATGGAATGGATATCTTGATCTCGATTTACTTCATGACTTATTTTGTTATGCTTTGGGACAAAGATCTGATTAATATGGATGGGGGATTCTCAGATGATCTCAATATTTTGGCATGGTGATCAAGGAGTTTGAATAGGGCTCTCTAGAGTGGGCTTGATTGGCATTAGAGTGCATGATGATGTTTGGTCTAGGATTTCTTGCATGTCACAACCCTCTTTTAATGAATGATGATGATATTGAATTAATTAGTATTTATCAAAGGATTGATGTGAGAAATAATTAAATAAAAAAAATAGACAAAAGATATGAGGTTTCGTAAAAAAAAAATATCCTAAAAGTCCTTTTAATTAGTAAACGACCCAACTCAAATGGTATTTATGTATGGTAAAAAACAAAATGTTAATTGTAAACTGAAAAGGAATTTTAGCATATGAATTGCATGATTCAATAAATATACTTATTAGTCAACATTAGCAAAATAAAAACAATTCCATCGCAAACCTTAAAATAGAGCTCTATTTATAATTAGGATTAAGTAGGTATACCATGAAAGAATCATTTAGATATAAATAAAAACCACATACACATTCCTAAGAATTAGGTTTGGGGTTTGTGTTTGATAGTACTTCTAATTGAAATTGGGTAATTAATTTTTTAGTACTTTGGATCACATTATATGATTTCTCATTAAGATGGAAAAAGTATAGCACTAGGGTTTATGCCTATGACATTGCTAGAAGTTTCACACATAGTGTTTGAATTGTACTTGCAATGGTAGTTTGAAATTATTTGAAATAGATTTTATCGAGAATGTGAAAGGTGTGTCATTGTGCCCTAACTTGTTCATCATAGATTGTCTTTTATTTTGTTTGAATCTTTCCTATAAAGTGCAAATTGATTCTTGTTTGTAGCCTAAAGTCAAATAAAATTAGCACAAATGGAGAGAAATTTTTATATGTGTATTTTGTTAGTCAAAAAATAGTTGTCTTGACAAGGATTACACAAGTAATTATGTGTTTTAGCCAAATTTTTGACATAATCGTGTCATTTAAGTTAACCAAAAAAGTAAAGAAAGATACATATAATGGTGGATCTAACAACAAAAAATTTGATCTTTTGTGATGAAAACTAGATCTCCTAGTTGCTTTCCATTGTAGTGTCATAAATTGTATACCTTTATAATTTCACACTAGGTTTGGACCTAATTTAGTAGTTGTGCCCAATTTATGCCTAATTGTGCTCCTTTATGACATTTTTTATGGCTCATTTTTCTAGGACTAGGGCACTAGATGCCTCTATCTAGGTAATTTGAACTCTAATTTTAAAGAATAAAAGTTGGCTATGCAAATAGAAAGAACTTTCCTTGTTCCGTTGACCTTACCTAAAAATTAATTCTAAAAAGGTATTCCCTTTCCCATTTCAAGGTCTTAACATCTTCTACATTCTATAAGTACTGTAAACACCCTAAATTGGTCAGCCAAAATCAACATGGTCAACCAAAGTCAAAAGGGGTCAAATCAAGTCAAACATCATGGATTAAATAACAAAGTCATTTAATTAATTAATTCTAAGCCAAAAGGGGATTAATTAAACTATGTAATTGATTAAATCAATTAGTTATATAGTTCAAATTAAATAAATCAAATGCAACCCATTAAAATCCCTTACATGACTAATTTAATTAATTGATTAATTTAATTAAATCCTAATTACTTTCAACAAAGGGGACAAAGAATCAAAGAACCAATGAGAAGAAGGGATGAAGAGCACATGGATCACTCCGAGGCTTTACTATCCTCACCACTTATTTAGGCTTTGCTATCCTCACCACTCCTTTTGTCATCTTGTCCCCCTATTTGAAACCCATCACTCAACCTTGACCTCAACTCTACCTTGACCTTGGTTAATCAAACTCACCCCCCTACCCTTGGGAATTCCTATAAATTGGAGGATTTTCTTAGTGTAAGTTTTACCAATTTACGTTTAGAGTAAGAATTCACATTCAAATTGCATCTTGAATTGGGCATTTAGTATTTAGCATTGAAGCATTCTTGAAGAGTCTTATTATAATGGCAAAATCATTTATGATTACATAGAATTTGAGCATAGAATAGGGCATTTCATCTTAATTTGCATCTTAGATCCATATTTTCATCATCATTAGCATAATTCTCGTTCTAGGGGTTGTCACTTTAGGATGCTTTGCAGCTGAGAGCATTTGTTTAGTCCTTCTAGATAGAGATCCATGAGACACTTTTAATTTGTTTTCACTCTCAAAGTTGATTAACCTAGTTAGATCTTTCAAAGTTTGATTGAAAAGAATGTTAAACTAATGTTTCATGCAGGTTTGTGAATTGCAGGTTTACGAACTACAAGCACATTCAATCAAGTAATTCAAGTACACATCTTCTTATATTAGCCTATTCTTGAACATTCAATGACAAAGACACATTCAAGGGCTATAAGGAATCACAAGGATAGTGGTCATTGTAGCTAGGTAATGAAGAAACTTGCTTATATTACATGTGATCATGAAGCAAAGTGTAAGGCATTAAGAAGATGTATGCATGAGTTGACACTTGTTGATCAATACCTAGAGATAAAGATTAAGTTTACAAAGTGGTAAAACAAATTCAACTGATGAATATTCCAAATCTTCTCTAGATCCCATTTGGAAAAGAAGACGTATTAAATTTATGATCCAAAATATTAATTAATAATTAATAATAATATTAATTTATATTACATAATTAATTCTTATGAAAAGCTGTATCGTATAAATACATGATTAGTCCTCCCAACAAAGACACTTGGTTCACTTGCACCATTTCTGGTTAAAAGTCATGAGTAAAGCTTCAAAGACAAGCAAACAAAAGGAAAATCCATACTCCATTTGCTTCTACATTAATTTATGCCTGATTTATAGTTTTTGTCCGTTGGCTCCAAACAATGATATTCCTTACATCCTATGTAATATGAGTCTATAGTTTTCTCTGCTGACATAATGGTGTTTCCTACATCCTATCAAGA
>MU224667.1:91054-103280 GCA_018584345.1 Thuja plicata
AATTATCTAATATAATTATGTTGAATCTCAGTCTTACTATGAAACATAAGTTCTTCAACATTTGTATATCACTCTTCTTGCCATAATACAAAAAGGGGTTTATTCTATAAATGTAGTTCAAATCTTTTGATAATCAACTCCATTATATTATTTGGTAATATGCTAATGTTGTTACTTTATACTCAAACTCTATTATAGAAAGTGATGCGGTCAGTTTTTTCATGCAATTCCAAGAAAATATTGTAGGACCAAGACTAAAAGTGTAATTAGATATAGATTTTTCATCATCTCTCCAACCTACCCAATCTAAATTTATATAGTTAATCAATCTATTGTCTTCTAAATCCTAAAATATGAGACCATGATTCAATTTTACTCTATCTAAGAATCCTCTTAGATGCACTCCAATGTGTTTTCTTTGGTTATAGAATGAATGTAGACGCTAACTTCGCACATGTGGTTTCTAGTCAACCAATAGTCAAGTAGATCAAATTGTCAATCAATTATTTGTACAGAGTGAGATCCACTAGATTGACACATCTAAGTTACATAAACTAAGTCCAAATTCAACGAGCATTGCAACTAGTTTTTGAATTTTGATCTAATTTTTGGTAGCATATCTAACACATATTTTTCTAAGACATGAATATTTCATCTTCATTTTACCATACTTATATGTCGAGAAAATAATGCATCCATCATAAATCTATCATCTCAAATTATACTATCATAGTTATTTTGAACTCTACAAATAAATTTGGAATGTTCTTGGTATAGATAAGATCATCTAAACATAGGGAACTAAGATAAAAATATCATTAGCTATGCTCTTGATATAAATATTTGAATCTTATTGACCCCTTAAAAAATTCCCTTTGTTGTAGTTATGATTATATCTTTGAATATCATGCCCTCGATATCTACTAAGAACATGCATGGCCTTCTTTAATCTATAAATATAATGTTCTTTACAAGGTATTTCAAAACCTCTAAGTTGCATATAGCCCCTCATCAATACATGCATTCAAAAAACACTATGTACATCCATTGGGTAAATTATTATCATTTTCCAGGGAGGTGAAATTTGACAAAGTTACAATCATTGGAAAGCATTTTCCATGTCAATTTCAATGAGTTGTTGGAAGCATATGTTGAATCGCGTCTTACAGATCTTAATCTGATTTTAGTGCAAATGTAACTAAAAATATGTCATTTAACGAGAAATTAATTGTCAAATAACTTTTAAACGATAGCTCAAACTTGAGCACTAATTTTTGTAAAAGTTTGTGTTTTAATATTCCCTATGCAATGGACCTTGATGCATTGTAAAAGAACTAAGTTCTAAAATGCCAAAAATTGGGGTGCCACTTAATAGTAAATCAAGGGTTATCTTGAGTCATACCTACGAATGCTCTTGTGAGTCGTGTCATGAACATTTCCATACCTTCTTTACTTGTATTTCTCTTCAAAGATTGTCTCGAGTCATTTCTTTGAGCATTTATGTGAATTCATACCTTTGAGCACTTCCACACCTTCTTGAGCACTATATGGAGATCAACGCTATAGTCCATTAACATGCATTTCTCAACACTTGTTGCTGCGTATAAATCCAATAATGCTTCACAAAAAGCATCAATGATTCCTTAAAACAAAATATGCATACCAATTTTTAGCATTACAGATCTGGAAACCAGTATGACAATGTTTAATCTTTGGATCATGTGCAAAATTTAGAGACAATGATCTTACTTCCTACACATACAGAATGAGAAGTCATCTTGCACACACTTGTGGGGTTGTTTACTGAGTGTGGATCGCCCTTAGCATCCAAAATCAAGCATCTACCAACACTAAAAGCATCACATAGACTCTCATTTATCTCATATGTAGGAGAACATTCATGGTACTAGTGCATAGAAGTAGTCCTTGGAGGATATCATGAGTCCTTTCTTCTATAACTTATCTTATTCACTTGTCCTTTTCATTGCACTTTGCATCATTTCTTTTTTGGAGATGAGTTTTCTTCTCATTTGGTTTCTCCTTTATTACACTATATGAGAAATTTGTATGAGTACCTAACATGGCCTAGTGGTCAGGACTCATCATCATCCATACATTACTCTCTAAGTTGCACTTAAGGGGGGTGTTGGTGTAAATAGTGACTTTATCAAACTAGTTACCTATTAGCATGCCTAGAGATGGTCATATTTTCTTTGCTTAAGTCTATTATGTCTCATCTTATCTAGTTGAGACATGTGTCCTCACTTAGAGAGACACCTAGTACATACACACTTGTCACTTTCTCACGCACTTGTCAAGTGAGCTAACAAGTGTTCTATCTTTCGAGGGTGGGTCAATTGGCATATCCATCTTGTATACCTCATCTAGTTTGCCTATATATGCAAGTCTTTTGTGTACATTTTAGTTCTCTTTGATATTGTTCATTGGATTTTGTATGCTCATAATTTTTATAAGTCTAGTTTTTTTTTTTGATCTTGCAAAATCCAACCATTGTAAGAATGCCTAGTGTCTTCCCATCCTCCTTTAGGCCCTT
This sequence comes from Thuja plicata, assembly GCA_018584345.1. Classification (NCBI taxonomy): domain Eukaryota; kingdom Viridiplantae; phylum Streptophyta; class Pinopsida; order Cupressales; family Cupressaceae; genus Thuja; species Thuja plicata. The sequence continues at coordinate 93,609 of MU224667.1, forward strand.
AGGAATATTATTAATGTTTAAAATTTTAATTGTAAAATATTTATATGTTACCTCATGCTTACTGAAGTAGTCAACCCAATAAATTTCCAGCTCTTCCTTATGTCTATATAATGATCCAATCATGGTGCTAATCTTGCCTATTATTTTAGACCTATTTTGAATATCATGGAGGTCTATGGAGAAAACAACCAAATCCATTTAGCTACCTTGGCATGATGGATAATAGATCATTAGTGTGCACCCATAAAGATATATGGAAGCAGAAACATACCTTATGCTTCCCTACAATCATTCTCTAGACTTCCACCAACTACCTACAAATCTCTAATAGGATAGTCTTGTCATTGGTATATTTGGTAGTTTTTAATGGAGCTTTGTCGAATCCCTGAATTCTAATGTAAGAGAATATTTTGAATTATATGAACATGGTTCCCAAAAAAAATTCAATTGCCATGTTCCTCCATGGACAAGCTCTTTGCATAATCATTTTCTAACCATCTAATAAGAGAGAAGACAAATGAGTCATTAACCCTGTCATAGTTATTTCACCTTTCTTTGAGTTAAATATGATAAGTAAGATCACAAAACAAGTTGTATTTTATTCACTTGAGTGTACTGGGAAAATTTTCCCTTTTGCTAATCGGTGGGCCAAAAAAAGGTCATATAAAATTTGTCATTTTCTTGCACCTCTATCAATTGTGTATGTATGTTACCACCAAGGAATGTTTCTCAACTAATCCTCTTTTCGTCCAAGATGGAAGCATGAAGAAGCACATCCAAAGGATATAAGTCCCTAGCATTAGTATTGATATCTAAATTCACTCTTGTGGAGTACCCTTTGGTTGTTTGTTTTCTCTTAGTAACTAGCTAGTTGATATTTTTGTACTTTTTTGTTGTAATGTTATTTTCTTTTAAAGCACTGTATGTCATCCTTCATATCTACCTTTTCATACTATAATAGGAAGGTAGGTCAAAAGCTTGTTCAATTAAAATTTGGTTTGATGTTTAGAATGGTGTGGCTTGTTGGTCCAAAGTCTTTCCACTATTTGGCATCATAATTTTTGGCACAAGCTAGGACTAAATTTAGACATTGAAGTGATATTAGAAATAAAACTACCTATACCAATCTACTTTGGGTCATGCATTGAGCCTCAAAAATCTTATCTCCTTCCATGTTGACTCCTATGATGAACTCCTGGACATGTCCAATTTCTATGTCCCCAATTTCATTCCAAGAGGATAAAATCTTGGAGGTGGAGTGGTGACATTTATATCTATACTTGACTTCCCTAGTTGGTTTATCTCCTTACAATAATGCTACAAAATAAATAAAGGAATTATAAGATAATCCATAGATTGCATACTCAATATATTGACAAAAAGTAGAATTAGCATGGAATTTAGGAGCAAATTAAAACCCTTAAATGAAATAAAACACATAATAAGTGTGCTTCCAGGTGTTGGAGTACTTTATTCGTGACAATTGACCAAATAAGGGGAATTCCACCTAATAAGTAATGGTAACATGAGTCAAGACTTTACAAATATGCCTAACTCTTGGGTCTCATTCTAGGTTTCTTCACTACATGGTCAAATATTCAAGCTTTAGGATCCCATAATGGTTGATGCTAATTGATTATAGAGGGAATCAAGAAGTCTAAGTTTCAAGATATGATAAAATATAGGCCCCAATGTACAATAAAGTTTCTTGATAATCTCATTGGGAGTAGGATGTTGGGATTTCTATCTACTATAAGCCAAAATGATATTTCATTCTAGAGCTTTGACAGAGTGAACTACCATATAGCATCAAGAATTAGAGATCGGCGATGCTTTTTACATCTTAAGTTATGTTAAAATTCAATTAAGAGTATACTTGGACTCCAACTTTGAGCAGTTATAAATTATATTTTTTGGAATCAAGAATGGGTTCACCTCTTTCTTATTACCAAATTAGCATTCAATTAAAGGTATTCTCAGGTTCCCAATTTTACAAAAAAAAAAACATATATAATTGAATATTTGGCATTGGAGATACCTCTTATCTCTTGGATTTTACTTGCATGATGGGAAATTTGATGGATGATGTGGGTAAAATTAAAAAGCAAATGTGGGTGATGGGATGTGAAGTTAACCTCATTAAGGAGATTAGTTTTGGGGATCAACCAGTTGTTGTGTGCCTCGATGAAATGAAGGATGTGGTTAGTAGGGCGGATGCTTATGCTGAAATGGTTCAGAAGGTCTGTGAGATGGAAAAATGATCGAAAGAGAAAAGAGGACAAGGCTATTGATGGGGATTTCAAGGGCAAGCTTCACATGATGCAAAATGTAGTGGATAAAATGGAAGAAACCATGCGTAAAATTGGGGAGCAAAGCCTTTTTAGTCTCAAAGCTTACATAGACCATTCTAAGTTCTTGGTGGGCAAGATGGAGCAGGAAATGGGTGAAAAAGAAGGAAAGGATTTGAAGGACACTACAGGACCGGGAAAGCGTACACGGGCTAGTACAAGGGAGACTGGAACCAAAGATGATAAGGAGCTGAAGAGATCAAGAACTCTACTGATCAGATGCAAATTATGGTGATCCAGGCTGAAGACTTAATGAAAAGCATTTAGCTATCTTTTTCCTAATGTACTGTCTTTTTGTTGTCCTATTTTGGGTTTAGCCTGTTGTTTAGGTTATTTTTGTTTATTTTCAGGCTTTAGTTTCTGGGTGTTGCGGCACAGTTCCGGTTAAACTTTTATGCTATCGTTTAACTCTTTGTAAAGGTTTCGAGTCCTTGTAAAACCTGTTTTTTACTTAATCAAAACACTTGATTAATAATATTCACAAGTCCATATCCCAATAGGCTCTATATCAATTGATAACCAAGAATCAAGGTGTTAGGACACCTCTTATCAAAGTAAAAAATTAAGTATCCTCCCAAATCTCCAACTCCAAAAGACAAAGATAAATATCTCAATTAACGACTCAACCTATAGAATGCTACAAGTCTAATGCCACTAGGAATGGGCCTACAAAAGTACAAGGACGAGTACATGGTAGGGAAAACTAAGAAATTTAAACCATTACATGGACAAGTACAAGTACAAGGTAAATGTCCAATTAATTTTTTCAATCCCTTTGAGCTTGACACTTTTCTTATAAGATGAAACATGTTAGAGAAGGTTACCAAGTCCATTTTGAAATTCCTAATATTATCTAGGATTTTTTCTATCACAATCAACAAGCTTTCCATGCACAATTATCTTCACTTGAACAATTGGCCTAAAAAACATATAAGATTTACCAAAATTTGTGGAGATTCTTTATATAACATGCAAAGGTAGAAATTATATACTATTTTGAGATCTATTGTGCACATTTCTTTCTTATATATACATGAAAACAATTACATGATCTGATGTTATATTATAAATACAAGTCTAAACCAACAAAGTAGCTTTGAAAGCTACCCACCTACAAATACATATCAGCATTGGGGCAATGCACTTTGTACTATTACTCGTGTTTCACCTTCTCCTACTAGCTGAGATGCTTCCCCTTTGCACGAGCATTGTGGTCATAGCCATTGCTCTACACATGGCCCTTGCGGTTTGTAGGGTTTCCCCTAGCACCAACATTATCATTGATCTTTATTGCCACATGGCCAAGCTTCTACTCCCAACACAATTATGGACATCTTATTTCGCCTAATAATAGGAAGTTCTTCTACTTGGGTGGCTCTATTTCTCCTATTCATATAAGTCTTATTCAATAAGAAAAAAAAAATGAAAAGAAAAAGATCATAACATAACATGTTGGAAGCCCATTTCAAATAATAAAATTCCTTGGATGGTTACTTTAAATGATTAGGGACTACCCTCTATTAAGGATCCTCCTCCTTTTCCTATACTTCAGCTTTGATAGCTTTAGTACATTGTAATTAATTAGATCTCGCCCTTTATTAAGGATCCTCCTCCTTTTCCTACACTTTAGCTTTGACAAAGTTAGTACATTATAGTTGCTTCTTAATTCCAACCTCTACTTTTATGATATGATAGCATTGCACCCCTATGTTTTATTATTTAATATGAAGTACTAACACCATACATCATCAAATAAAAGAGAAAGAGCAACTAAATAAGTCAATAAGGCCAATAGACATTATAGCGGTCTAAAGCTTGAATTTTTTGTTCTGATTGTGTATGTTTTTTAGCATCTAAAGAACATACAAAATCAAAACCAGAAATTCAAGCTTTAACTTTAAATAGAATATAAAAATCTGATAAATTTAATTATAATGATATTAAATAAATAATCACGGCTGTAAGATGCTTTACGAATCTCACTAATTAATAAGTGGTATTTTGTTTGTAGGGGACACTTTCTGATGGCCAGAAGATAGCAGTCAAAAAGCTCCTTGCAGCTCAGTCAACACAAACAATGGAAGAATTTAATAGAGAAGCCAAGAAAGTTTGTGGCTTTCTTCACAAAAACCTCGTCCGTTTGCTTGGATGTTGCAGTAACGGGCATGAAAGATACCTTGTTTACGAGTTTATGCCAAACATGAGTCTTGACAATCATTTGTTTGGTAACTAAATTGAATCAGTACAACTTGAATTTGAATTTCAAGCAGCAATATTATCACCTGTCAGATAGTCTGATACTCTGTAAATAAACAGGGGACGATGGAAAATGTCTCAGTTGGGCAGAACGTTACGAATTAATAACAGGAATTGCGCGGGGCCTCACATATTTGCATGAAGAATCTCATGCTCAGATTGTACACAGAGACATCAAAACTTCCAACATCCTTGTGGACAAAAACCTCCAACCTAAAATAGCAAATTTTGGGTTCACAAATCTCTTCCAAAAACAGGAAACCCCTCAAACAAAGAGGGAGCCTGGAAGCATGTAATCAATTTTCTTCATTATTGGATAGAAGAATTCATGGGAACATTTTACCATTAGAAAAAATATCAATATTTATTTATGTAAATTTAATTTAATATTTTTTTATAATTAATGTTTCTTGATTTGATTGTGTTATTGTTTACATTAACATTTTGAATTATCTTCTAGTGATCAATGATCACAGAGGAAGATCCACATCAGAATGAATAAGCGGCGATCTGAAATGCTGATACAAACAATAACACAATCAAATTCAGGAATATTAATCAATAATTTCATAGATGATAGAAAATTGATGTATTTAATAATTTGTTTTGTTAAAAGCAGGGGGTACACTGCTCCAGAATATGCTGTACATGGTCAATTAACACAGAAAGCAGATGTTTACAGTTATGGCACAGTTGTTCTAGAGATTATAAGTGGTAAGAAGTGTGACAATACAGGATACCCAGCACCTATGGAGTTTCTTTCACAATGGGTATGTATGTTTCTTAAATATAAGCTTCATCCCATGCCTCTTTAGCAGTTAAATTGTAATGGTATGTTGGTATATTTCTAGATTAATAAAAAAAAATCATCAATATTTCAGATCATGATTCAGCATTAAGATGAAATGTATAGAAAGTAGATTAGTTGATTTCAGATCATACTGCATGATTCATCATCAGAATAAAATGAATAGAGAGCAGAGTCGTCCTACTGATAGATCATCATCAGAATAAAATAAATAGAGAGCAGAGTCATCCTACTGATAGATCATCATCAGAAGAATAAAATGAATAGAGAGCAGAGTCATCCTACTGATAGATAAGGCAGTATGACCTAAAATGTTGATTGAAATTAATTTGCACAGTTTAATCCAGAATTCTACTACTTATCTTCAAAAACTATAAAAACTACATAACATTAATGTCTCTATCTTGATAAATAAAAGCGGGGATCAATGAAGTTCTTCATTTTGTTTCAATCAGTATCACTACTATAGGCAATGTTAATATATAGTTGATTGATGCAGGCCTGGAGTTTATATGAAAGAAATGAAAGCATCAGTATTGCTGATCCAAGACTGGAGTTAGGGACTCTGCCTCCCAATGAGCAGATACAGATTTCAATGGCGATACACATTGCTCTTCTTTGCATTCAAGCAACTTCAATTCAGAGACCATCAATGTCTAATGTTCTGTCAATGTTGTCAAATGATATGGAGATTGTAGATGTTCCCACTCAACCTGCATTATTGGATTTTCAGACCAAGTTAGCTTCCTCAAGTTCTGAAGCTTCACCCATAACCTCCATTAGCTCAATTAGTTTCCCTCTCTTTGCACGCTAATAAGTAGGGAAATTTATTTATGCAAGGGATGTTTGCACAGTGTATCTCCTGTAATATGATTCTCAAGGATTTAGCTGTGTAGTTTTAAAGTCTGAGATACATTGACCTATCCTAGCAATACTCAGTACTACATTTCATGTGATTTTTGTAAATGTATATGCTTAGACATCCATACAAACTGTGAAAAAATAAAGTGTCCATTGCTTGGGCTTGAGGATTCAATGCAAAGTTAAGGAGATGTGGATTTCATGTGAAGGTTGAATTATTGGATTTTTTTCATTCTACCTGCTAAATTGAAACCCTCAAACTTTGAGTTTGCTTTTCTGTTAAACTAGACCTTTTTTTTGTGTTTTATAATTTTCTTAAAAATAAATAAGGAGACCTATTTAGTTTGTGATCCTCTTCTATTCATTGTATATAGTTATTTTTTGTGATCCTCTTCTATTTATTTGAACTTTTAAATTTTTACATAATATTGTGATCGAAGATTTATATCTATTGTCAATGGGCCCTTGGTCTACAAATGTTTGTTAGATTGTGGATCTAACTAGTTATGATATGGTCTAGTTTAATTAATTTAAATAATATTTATTTAAATATCAATTATAATATTGATTTAGGCGTTGATTTTTATTATTAATAAAAGTAAATTTTGAAATGGCCAATTTTTTCATAATAGATAAAAGATAGACAATAAAATCTTACTTACAATTAAAGAGAACAACAAACCAAAAAAAGAAATAGAGATAGGGTGGCTTTGACTATGGTAATTAGGAAACCAAGGTCCTTAACCCTATACCAGCAGAGGCGTAAGGGCAAAGCAAAAACAACCTTCATGACACTAAATTTCATCATAAACTTCATCTTATTCTCCAGCTCATCCAACTTAGCTTTTAGGTTCTCAACTCCAGTCTATCTTCAACATGAAAGAAATGAAGGCATCAATATTACTGAATATTTAGGCTACTGAATATTAGTGTCCTTGGTCACAATGTAATGGGTATTGTGAGAGGTGTTAAGGGCATTCTACATCCCCATATGGGGAGTTTCAAGAACATCTTGTCTCACTGAAGAACACCCTTCATCTTTGAATCCATGTATAGAGCATTCACCTTCATATTGGAGAGGAGAGGGCGCAAAGAGTTACCATCATATCAGAGAGAAGAGGGCTCAAGCCAACTATCCCCAACATCAGTATCTTGTTTTGGCTCATCATCCTCATATAGTCATTGGAAACATCATATGATTTTTTGGGTGGGTTGTTGAATAGCAGCCAATCTAGTGGACCTACAAACATTTGTACCTTCATGCTCCTATTTAAGAGTCTTACCTTTATCCTTGTGGCTAATGGATTGAGGTTTCTTATCATCAAGATGCAACAAGAGCATAACAAAATATTAGCTAAAGCCTTCTTGGGCTTGTTTGACCGTCAAACAAGACCATAGGGCCCTTAGACTTCTCGCCTTTCTTGTTGGTCAATTGTTCATCTTGCTTTCTCTTCACAAGCCTCACTTTCAAGTCTAGGTTAGTCATAGGGCTGAGTTATAAGAACATAGACTAACCACAACATTCTTGTAAGTTTTGCTTTCATGGGAGGGAAAGCTTATATAGGAGTTATTGAAACAAGGTTAGCAGAAGCATCCACCTAGTGCAGGAGCACCTAAGATTAGAAGCATTTCTAGTATAGAAAGCTTGTCGGTTTGTAAGGTGTTTTGATCCACCATTTTTGTAATGACTGAGGTCAATCGGTGATCAAACACCTTAGTTGCTAGATAGTTGTTTCCTAGCTTAAGTGTGTGTTGAGGTAGTTTATAAACCTCTGGAAATGTAATAAGGCTCTAGCAACCGAAGATTGATGATCTGCGGATCAGTGATACTAGTGCTCGGGAATGCCTCTCGGGAATGTTTGTCGGGAATGTCTCTCGGGAATGTCTCTCGGGAATGCTCGTCGGTAATGTTGGCCAGTGTCTATGTTTGTTTTCAGGTTTGTGATCTGACGATCGGAGTTGAAGACCGACGATGTTTCTGTTGCTCAGAAAAGTCAACATTCGCACTCGGTAATGTCTGTTAACGACCCACGAAACGCGGGATGTGACATTTGTGACTAGCTGGGTCAACTGCAACGACTCTCTACGTGTCATTTTTGCTTGGAATGAATAGGGACACCTATTCCAATAATGGAAGGGTCATTTATGGCTCGATCAGGCCGCTTGTGTAAGGTGGTTGAAGTTGTCAAAGAACATGAGATATTTCAAAAGATATTTCGAGGGTTAGATATATAGCTGAAAGCTTTTGTAAGTAAGAGTTAGTTCAAGAGGAATAGAGGGATTGTAAGATTGTAAGAATATTGTACATGTAATAGATTTCAAAGAGTACGTGTGTTTCCTTCTCTGATCTGTTATGTGTTCTATGTTTGATCTATTGAGCAAAGAGGTTGAACCCGTCAGTTTAGCCTAGAGAGTGAATCTTTCCTAATGGATTCCTTAAGTATGAATTAGTAGCTTTACGGTGTAAACCAAGTCTAGGGCACTTGAGGTGAAGATCTTAGTGACTTCCTCAAGCAAGTGTAAGAATCTACCCTATAAGGTCTGTGCAAGAGACCTTAGAGTAGAGTCAAGCTCACTCTCGGTAACAACTAGACCTAGGCATTACATCACCACCACCTATTTGTTTTTAGTGTGGTGCAAGGAAGACAAACCCACAAAAGTGAGGGTCTTTTTTTCTTTGTGAATAGGGAAATCAAAAGGGATTTACTCCTCCAAGGAGCTCTTGGATATTTTTCCTTTAATAGGAGAGGAACCAAGAGGGGTTTGTTCCACAAAAGTGACTTAATGGTTTAATAGGAGAGGAACCAAGAGGGGTTTGTTCCACAAAAGTGACTTGATGGTTTTTTTAAGGCACAAATCAAGGTAGAAGTGATACATAGAATAAGGCTATAGTGTAATTGATATAACTAATTTCTTGGGTTTTTTGCATGAAGACATGAATCATAATTTCTTTGAGCTTTTTTTACTGGATTTGATAACAAACTTTCTACAATATACAATTTCTAGTGCATGAATACATTAAATGTGTGCCTTGATTGGTCGTGATTTAACTTGCTTCTATTATGATCTATTTGTGCTCGCATAGCTGCGATGTGTAATTATGTATTTGCAAGTATACTGCACACAAACACTCAATAACTCATTATATCCAAGGTTAGTAAGATCAAATCAATGAAGAACATAGAAAACCTTGAGAAATTGAATTATTGCTTCCTAGTCATGAAGATTCTACTCTAAATTGTAAATTGCTCTCAGATTAAGCATGTTAGATAATAGAATGACAATCATGAAATGGAAGATTCATTGTAAAAATGCCTAAAATGCTCAAGAACATGTTCAATTATGCACAATTTTGATCAAATTATACAAATGAACTAGATTAGCATGCTAAAAATGATG
>MU224667.1:116273-130927 GCA_018584345.1 Thuja plicata
GAAACAAATCATCTACATATAGGACCAAAATCAGAATTTTATCATCCTGAAGCTTCAAGTACAAGTTAGGATCAGCAACATTCTTTTGAAAGCCTAAACCTAAAAGATATTTATCTATCCTCTCATATCAAGCACGTGATGCTTGTTTGAGTCCATACAAGGCTCTTTTCAACTTACACACATGAGATGCTCCATCATGGATGATGAACCCTTCTGGCTGTTCCAAGTAGACTTCCTCTTCAATGACTCCATTCATGAATGTTGTTTTCACATCCATTTGGTGGAGTTTCCAACCTTTAATTGTAGCTATGGAAATGATGGTTCTAATGGAGGTGTATCGAGCCACTGGTGCAAATGTCTCATCATAGTCAATACCTTCCTTTTGGGAAAAGCCTCTAGCCACAAATTGTGTCTTGAATTTGTCTATGCTTCCATCAGCTGCATGTTTAATCTTGAATAACCATTTGGATGAGACAACTGATTTGTCTTGAGGCCTAGGGACTATGTCCCATACATCATTCTGGATTATGGACTTGTATTCCTCCACCATGGCATCTCTCCACACTTGATGTTTGGAGGCCTTCTCAACATTAGGAGGTTCAGAGGAAATAATGTGATTCATCAACTCAACATAACCAGCAAACTTGTAGGGATGTTTGCTTTCTCTGAAGGTCCCTCGAGGAGCTGCAAAAGGTGTAGATTCTTCTACAATATTTCTAGCCCATAGGGGTCTCCTTTTATTGGTGGAGGAAGAGTGGGGACCTGTGGGATCAGCTGTTGTAGTGAGAGGAGCAGGGTCAACAAGATCTTCACACTCCCTCTCAACCTCTGAAGTAGAGTTTGGATCAGCCATGGTGGAACCTTGAGGGAGTTCAAGATCTTCCTCATTAACTACAACTTTAGATTCCTTGGGAAGATTGCAAGCCATGTCTTCATCGAAGATGACATCTCTATTGATCTTAATTTGCCTCTGAACTGGTACATAAATTCTGAAAGCTTTTGAAGCGTCACTATAGCCAACAAAGAATCCTTTCTTTCCTGAAGGTTCCAATTTTGACCTTTTCTCTTTTGGAATGTGGATCACTACTGGGCATCCAAAGATCCTAAAGAAACTAACATCTGGCTTTGATCCTAAGAAGGCTTGTCCAGGGGACATGTTACCAAGAATCTGATGAGGGCTGCGATTCTGAATAAAAATAGTTGTGCTGCAAGCTTCAGCCCACAAGAACATGGGAATATCCTGATCATGAATCATTGCTTTTGTTGCCTCAACAATGGTCATGTTCTTCCTTTCAGCCACACCATTTTGTTTAGGGTTATAAGGAACGCAAAGCTCCCTCTTGATCCCAGCATCAACACAAAAACTATGAAAGACTCCAGGTACAAACTCCCCACCATTATCAGATCTCAAGGTCTTGATCCTTTTCTCAGTGGAATTTTCAACCAGGGCCTTGAAACTTTTGAAATGAGACATCACTTGATCTGATTCTTTTGACTTAAGAAATTAAATCTAACACTTCTGAGAAAAATCATCAATGAAAGTAATGTAATACCAAAAACCGCTAAGGGAAGCAACAGATATGGGGCCACATAAATATGAATGAATTAAATCTAAAATACCTTTAGCTCTAGATTCACTGCTATGAAATGTACTTTTACTATTCTTACCTAGAGCGCATCCTTTGCATATACCTTCATGATCCTTCTTCAGCTTAGGAAGACCAATGACAACCTTCTCCATAGATGCCAAGGTTTTGAAGTTTAAATGTCCAAATCTCTTGTGGCAAAGAATGTTTGGATTAGAGGAACAAAGAGAAAGAGCTTGAATATGTTGGGCAGAAAGTCTGTAGAGGCTGCCATGACGAACTCCTATCTCATGAGCTGAAAGGAAATTTGAGTTCTTCTTCCAAGCTAGGACCTTACCATCAATGAAGGATACATGATATCCTTTGTCTTCAAGAGCTGAAATAGAAATCAGGTTTCTCTTGATGCCAGTGACAAATAGAACATCACTAAGGTGCAGAGGAATGCCTGAATCAAGCTGAAAAGAAGTAGAGCCAGCCCCTTTCACTGAATAACTAGCATCATCTCCAATAATCACTTGAAGGTGTGAATCCTTTTCACCAAGGTTGAAAAGGTGATCACGGTAACTGGTGATGTGACGTGAAGCTCCGCTATCAATCAACCAGGTGTCATTATTTGTAGGAATATTGTAGGATAAGGCAGAGATGAAAGTAAAACCCTCAGGTACATCACATGATTCTCTCTTGGGAGAAGAATCTTCAACACAAGCAACAAAGACTTTAGGTTTCGGCCTTAAGTTGCAATCCCTAGCATAGTGGCCGAATTTGTCACATCTGAAGCATTGAAATTTAGAGATATCAACCTTCTTTCTTTTGTGGGAAGAATCTGGATGAGAGTTATTATTCCTAGATCGCTTGAAGTATGATTTATTTCCTTTTCTTTTAGAGGTGTGGGCTGTCAGTACTTGATCATCTTCATGATGACTTTTGTGACCATTACCTCTAGCCTCAAGTCAGCATTCTTCGTGAATGCAGTCAGCTCTTAATCTATCAAATTTAGGGAGATCATCACGTCCATTGATGCCTTGAATGAATGATTCCCAAGAGTGAGGGAGACCATTCATTAGCAAGCATAACTAAGTCTTTGTCAGGAATGGAGTCACCAATAGTACTAAGCTGGTCCCTGAGTTCTGAGATTTTCATGAAGTAGGATATGGTTGATTCTCCTCGAGCCATTTTGACGTGAAGGATCTGACGTCTCAAGGCTAAGGCTCTGCTGGTGTTATTAATCTCATAAAGATCTTTCAAGGTTTGAAACATCACATTTGCCAAAGATAAATTTGAAATTATGGGGACTAGATGATCCTTCATAGAATCGATGAGAATTTTCTTTTCCATGATTATGTTCTTTTTCCACAAAGCTTTCTCAGCATCATCAGTAGGTTCTACCAAATCAGAATTTGTGTAAGCAAGAAGATCATTTTCCTCTAGAGCGATCAAGATCCTAAACTTCCAGGAAGAGAAGTTGGAAGAACCGTCAAGTCTGTCCTTGACCTTTAAACCGTTGACCATGATGGCGAAGCAGAGAAGAGATATAGAAGAGGATCTCTTGTCTTTCTAATTCTGGATTGAAATGCCTAGACCCACTCTGATACCATGTTGAAATCTAAACCAGAAAGATATGTAAAGCAAGATACAAAACCACAATCCAATTACCCTGGGAAAAACCCTCTTGGCAGAGGGAAACAACCCAGCCCACGAAAGCAGTACTCCTTTATTGATATTCAAAGTATGAAATACAATAGATGAAGAATCTATAAATCCTCACTGATCGAGTGCAAGGAAAAGATTGCAGCTTTGTGATGATTAAGCACGAATAAAAGCAGTCACGTTGTCTTCTCGTATACACAAGAGCTCATAGCACAGATCAAACAGTGCCTCACTGTCAGAACAATACACCATAAAGGCGTCAGCCCTCTGCAATGGCAATACGTAGGAAATGTACCTGCTCACTGGTTGAGCAATTACACTAATGCGAAGGTGACGACAGACAATGGAAAAGAAAATGCACAGCAACTCCACTTACTTCCGTAATGATGTATTGATCATACTCATGCACCAAGTGAAAACACACAACCCCGGGAAAGAGGCGTTGAGAAAGGTGACGCTTCGCCTTGCTTGGCGTTACAGCCTGCAAGGTGAGGCACCACCACTTTGTTGTTATAAGAGGAGGTGGTCTTCCGATGCTGAAAGACGACATGCCAGGTGTAGTCAAAATGTAGAATACGTAACTGCATACTATGTAAGTAGTAAACCGATTAACAGTAATTGTAGATGCACAACTTTAGAAACAATCACGACAGTCACGTATAGTGCTTAACCGAAAATTACTGTTAGAGCAGTTACGAGAACTGGGAGAATACAAAATACAATAATTCAGTGAATAAATTATTGTAATGGTGGGAAGAGAACCAGTCGAGTTTCTATAGCAGCTATAGGATTCAACAGATTTATATTACAGGTTCATTTCCCCCTGAATGAAGTCTCAAACATGATTATTAAGGGTTTATTTAGTAAGATATAATTCAATCTCAAGCATGAGTTTCAACCATAAGTATTAATGCTTCATTTCATAACTTTAGAGTCCACCATGAGTGTGAGCATCAATAATACAAGTAACAATGGTGCATTCAACATGTCTATGATGGTGTCTATCAAGTTATTGATTCATCTTGAGTGTAAGTTTCATCTTGAATGTAAGTTTGAGCTACAAGTATAAATGTTTTGATTTGGCAAGTTTTAATTTCATCATACTTCTTCACTTCTATCTTAAACTATAAGTACCAAGTGGATTAAGTTTTCAAGCTTGCATCATATTTTTTTACAATAACTAACTATATCAATAAGAATCAAGTAATACATATGAAGACATATTTTTCCATTAATATGCAAAGGAAAACAGTTTTGAAACCATCGGTAACATCAACACTAAAAGATGATTTATGAATGATTTTTAGAAAATGAACGACTAAGGAGATGCGTCTGAGGGAAAAAATTCAAATTTGGCAGTGGGTGGGAAACCTTCTGGCTCAGGACAGAACGATCAGGGCAAAGACCAGGGAACTGAGGATTCGACAGATGAAGGGGTCCCACAGATAATGCAGCAGGATCCAGGAGAAATAAAAGGCTCTGCCCCAAAAACAAGAGATACAGGCGATGAAAGGGCCCCACTGGGGCGGTGGACAAACCTTTTTGGAGTCAAACCCTCTAGTAAGTCTCCTTTCCCAACTATTAAGGATGTCTCTAACAAAGAGATGGGGATCTATGCTTTAGAACTACCTTCTGAGCTTATTGATCATAATATTTTGAGTATGGCCGCTACTCTGGTGGGCAAGTTCATAGGATCCAGACCCAATATTGACATAGTTAGAACCTTTGTTAAAAACAAATGGGATCTCAAAGGTCAGGTCATGGTTTCGGCAATGGCCAAAGGCTTCATTTCTTTTGAGTTCTCTTATCAAGAAGATCAGTCCAAAATACTTTGTGCGGGGAACTGGTCAATGGGAAGATCCACCCTCATTCTACAAAAATGGACCTCTAACCTAGATCTCAACAAAGATTTCATGACCCAAGCACCGGTCTGGGCGAGACTTCCAAAATTGCCCTTGGAATATTGGCATGAGGATGTGTTTGAGGGCATTGCAAGATCCTTCGGGGAGCTGCTATCTATTGATCCAGTAACGGTAGCGAAGAAAAGACTCACTTATGCGAGGACATGCATTGGAGTTGAAGCAGGCCAAGACATGCCAGAGGCTATTTTTTTCCAATCCAGACTGGGAAAATGAGTGCAATAGATTGAGTATGAAAGCGTCCCCTTTGCCTGCTTCCACTGTAAAAAAGTTGGACACAAAGCCAATCGGTGCCCAATAGTCATTGAAAAGGAAAAAGCTCAAAAGGAGCAAATCAAGCAAGGAAAAATGCCAGAGTTACAACCTTTGAACAAGGACCTAATATACACCAAGAAGGTCTGGAAAGAGAAACTCCCAAATGAATTGATATCAAAAAAGAAAAACCCTCAAGGGGAGTTGACAACTAATAGCTTGGAACTTCAGTTAGAGCAACTGGATCCTGAAGGGTCCATACCAACGGAGGGGGAGGGTAAGGGACAGCCACAAGCTCAGCCAAGTAAAGGCAAGGAGTGTGAAGGGGTCTTAGCAATCCCAACACATCCAGAGGATGAAAATGGGACTGGAGTCAAAGGAGGTCGGGAGAACCCAGAAGAGGGGGAGATTAGAGGTGAGGCCAACATTGATCTCCCTTTTGTTCCAGATTCACAGGAAGATGGGAAGAACATGAGGGGACATGGCCCAACCCTCTCCCAAGAATCAAATTTTAGCAGAAGCAATTATATCTCTCCAGGGAAGATTAGCCGATTCTTGGAAATGGTATCATCCACTATGTCTGGTCAAATCTCAAGAATGGAAACCCTATTCGATAGCTACAAAGATGCCTCCAAAGATGAGAATGTGGGAGCATGGATAACAGTGAAAAAGAAAAATAACAGGGACCCATCTCTGGCCTCTCCTGCAGCAACAAGAAGTAGGGCCAAAGCAGACACAAGAAGCAATTCTAACACACCATGGAGGAAGAGTATGAATCAAATCAGAAAGGAAGAAGAAAAAATAAATATTGCGGATGGTTACCAGCGAACCATCCAGGAGTCTCCTAAGAAATCATGAAGGTCATACCTTGGAACATCCGTGGGCTAAATGGAGTCCACAAACAAGAAATAATTAGGAATATGATTAGGGACCATAAACCAGATATTTTTTTGATACAAGAAACAAAAATGAAAAAGGATAAAGTAGCAGGCATTTCCTTTGGAAAAGGTCAAAAGACTGCTACTACTGACTCAGATTGAGCCTATGGAGGCTTACTGGTGTTATGGAAGGATCACATCAATGCGCAAATCATTTGGGATGAGGGCAACATCTTACTTATTCACTTCAATAACCCAAAAGAACAGGAGGGATGGGCCGTAATGAACATTTATGCTCCAAACACAAAGAATTGTAGGCGTGTCTTCGGGGACCAACTGCGAACTCTTTTTTCCAAAGTTATTGAACCAAAAGCCATTATCATGGGGGATTTCAATACTCCTCTTCTAGAATCTGAGAAATTTGGTGGTCTGCCACCTGACCTGGAGAGCAGGCAGCAACTTGCTAGTTTGATCTATGATCTGGCTCTCATTGATGTGGATTTAGGCGGGGGTGAATTCACTTGGTAAAATAGAAGAGTGGGATCGGAGTGCATTTAGGTTCGCCTAGATAGAGCCCTCATTTATTTGGATTGGATGCAACAGTATCATTGTCACCTTTCTTCCTTGGCGAGATTCGGTTATGACCACTCTCCTATCTCTCTCAATCTGACCAATCACAATAAGAAAAAGGCTTTCCCCTTCAGATTTGAGAGGATGTGGACAACCCACCCCAATCTCCTCAGTAAGATAAAGGA
This sequence comes from Thuja plicata, assembly GCA_018584345.1. Classification (NCBI taxonomy): domain Eukaryota; kingdom Viridiplantae; phylum Streptophyta; class Pinopsida; order Cupressales; family Cupressaceae; genus Thuja; species Thuja plicata. The sequence continues at coordinate 123,311 of MU224667.1, forward strand.
GTGGTGGTGTATTGATGTGGACGGGACGATGACGTACAGGGTGGCTAAGAAGCTTAAGAATATTAAAATGGAGATTAGAAAATGGAACAAAAGAGACTTTGGAAATATTTTTTAGACAAAAGACAGGATTAAGTCAGAGCTTGTAGAGATTCAAGAAGAGATCCAAAACCATGGGTATGATATTGATAGAATCAGTGCTGAAAAATCCATTCTGGTTGATCTTCACAACATTGTAAGTAAAGAGGAAATGTTCTGGAGGCAAAGGTCAAGATCGGTGTGGTTGAAAGAGGGGGACAAAAACTCTCATTTTTTTCACCTATCCACTATGAAACACAGGACAACTAATAGAATCAGTGCCATTAAAAAAGGGGATCTTACTTTGGAGGAAGACAAGGAGATTGCAAATGAGGCCATTAGGTACTTCACTCAAATCCTTTCTAAAGAGAATAACCTCATCGAGGATGACCAGGAAGTTATTCTTCAAACTATTCCTAAAGTGATCATGGAAAGCCAGAATAAGTACATGTTGGCGATCCCAGATTAGGCAGAAATCCACAAAGCCATTTTTTCTTTACCTGAGGAAAAAGGCCCTGGCCTAGATGGCTTCCCTTTTTTATTTTTCCAGATGTACTGGGAGGTTATCAAAGATGACATTGTCAAAGCTGTCCAGGAATTCTTTGGTGCCAAGAGCCTTCTTAAAGAGATCAATGCCACTTTTCTTGTCCTCATCCCAAAAATCCCAGGTGCAGATTCTTTAGATAGTTTTAGGCCCATTAGTCTATGTAACTCTTTTTACAAGATTATCTCTAAAGTCTTAACTCTCAGACTGCTTAAAATCCTCCCAGTTTTAATTACCCCGCAACAAACGGGCTTTGTCCCTGGTAGACAAATTTTGGAATCTATTATGGTAGTGCACGAGGTGATTCATTCTTTGGAGGAGGGCAATCGGGAAGGATTCCTGCTTAAACTGGACCTCTCCAAGGCATATGACAGGGTTGATTGGTTCTTCCTGAGTAACATTTTGGGGGCTTTTGGTTTTAATGACAAGGTTTTAAAGATTATTTCATAGTTGATCTCCACACCTTCCTTTGCTATTTTGGTTAACGGCTCTCCTTCAGACTTCTTCAAATCCTCTAGGAGTCTTAGGCAAGGGGACCCCCTCTCCCCGATTCTCTTCATCATTTTGGCGGAGTGTCTGGGAAGGCTTATCCATGATTATAGGCGAAGGGTTCAGATCAGTGGGCTACAACCTTCTTCAGGCCCTTTCACTTTTACTCATCAGCAATTCGTGGATGATACCATTCTGGGTGGTGAGTCTTCGGTTAAGGAAGCTAGAAATGTTAAGAAAATCCTTAACTCTTATTCCAATGCTGCGGGTCATCTTATTAACTGGAACAAGAGCTCGTTGTTCTTCATTAACACTCCCAAGGATAGATAGAGGAAAATGGCTGACATTCTGGGCTGTGGCACTGGCTCCTTTCCAGCTTCCTAGTTAGGTCTTCCTCTTGGAACCAAACCCCCTGAGGCCTTCTGGGGAGGCCTTATTGATAGATTCAATAGGAAATTGGTAGGCTGGAAGGGCATCACCTTGAGTCAGGCTAGAAAATTGACTCTGATTCAATCTACTGTTTAGAACCTTCCTACTTATGCTCTAAGCCTCTTCTCAATCCCTGCCAAGGTGGCGGACTCTCTGGAAGCTATTCAGAGAAAGTTCTTATGGGCCGACAAAGAGGGAAACAAGAAATACCCACTTGTGGCTTGGGATACTATATGCAAGCCAAAAAAGCATGGAGGACTAGGCATCAAGAAGTTGAAGCAATTCAACAAAGCTTTGCAAGCTAAGCAGATTTGGAGAATTTTCAACTCTACAGGGGAATGGAGGGATATTATGAAGGAAAAATATGCAGCTAACTTAACCTTCAAACAATTCATCAGCAGAGATTTGGACCCGAAGGGATCCCACATATGGAATGGCATTCTAAGGACTAAAGGTATAGCGACTACAAAAGAAAGATGGAAAGTTGGCAATGGTAAGACTATCAACTTTTGGCATGATGATTGGCTCAGACAAGGTCCTTTATGGAACTTGGAGCCATATAATAGATGGGTTGAACATTGCATTGCAGTAGAGTTAGTGACTACAGCACCAACAATGGATGGGTGAATCTTACTAAGGTGTCCCAGGACCTAAAACCTCTTATGGTCAATATGTGTCATACCCCCCTCTCTCTCAATGAAGATGTTATAGTTTGGGGGGAAGCAAATGATGGTAACTATACGGTGGATTCGGGATATGAAACCATGCAACATGTTGGTACTATCCCCATATGGGCCAAAGCCTAGTTTCCTGGTATTATCCCTAAGGTTAACATCTTTTTCTGGACATTGCTCCAAAATCGCATTTTGACTGTGGATAACCTTATAAAGAGGGGGCAATTTATTCCTAATAGATGCATCTTGTGTAAGAAACAAAGTGAAAATGTGGACCACTTATTTATCCACTGTGATTTCACCAGGAAAATATGGCATCATTTCCTGTCTTTTTTTGAGACATCTTGGTGTTTCCCCAATACTACTCTTGAGCTCTTTGACCAATGGAATCAAGGGGGGAGTGGTCATCATCTTTGGTCTTGGGCTATGCCACACATTTGTTGGGGGCTGTGGAAGGAGAAGAATAACAGGATCTTTAGGGAAAAGGCTACCCCGGCTAAGTATGTTGCCCAAAAAATTTCAAATGCCCTTATGGAAAACTATACTAATTGCAAAGGCATTAGCCCAATTCACATAAATGGGCCCAATAACACCAATAAAAAGGTGGGGTGTAGATGGACATTACCACCGGAAGGGTGGTTCAAAGCTAATTTCGACGGGGCTGCAAAGGGCAACCCTGGGATGGCTGGTGTGGGAGGAACTCTCATGGTAAAGGTATTGCTGCTATTTTGGCCCCCCTGGGTTCACAAACCAACCATTATGCTGAGGTGAGTGTGGCACATCACACCCTTAGGCTTGCCTGGGAAATGGGAATCAAGAATTTATGGTTAGAAGGGGATTCAAAGAATATTATTGATTGCCTAAATGAAAAGATTGGGCCTTCGTGGACCATTGAGAACATAATAGGGGAGTGTAGACAAATCCTCAATACTTTTGATCAGGTCCATGTGGCACATGATTACCGGGAAGCCAATCAGGTGGTGGACAGGCTGGAAAATATGGGAGTCGAGAATGAGAGAGTGAAGAAATGGTATGACAGGAATAATTTACCGTCCAAAATTTTAAACATCATTGAGAGTGATCGGGTTCCGGGCAGACTCGGAGTTATGAAAGGTTAATTATGAAGAGTTATGACAGATGGAGGAAGAATCCCTGTATGATGTGCAAGTACGCAAGACATGATGGGATTATCAATTTTAGGCCCCGACGACACACTTGGAGGCATAAAATTAATTATAGCATTCATGAGGCAAAAAGAAGCCTCTCAAAACATCAACTCAATTTCACTACGAAATAGAGGGCTCTTAGTGAGAAGCACACTAGAAACAAAGGAAACAGGGAAATTGCAGAATTGGTGGGAGAAAGGCACAGGAGAGAGATGGAGAAGGAAACAAAAAATGGTGCCGGAGATCCAAGGTTTGTGAGATTTTGAATAAGGGTGAAGTGACTGCCTACATTGAATGCCTTCATGGGTGGAAGCCCTCAGTTACGAAGATGATGGTCAATAGCTGGAATGAAGGGAAAGTGAAAATTGATGGGGTTACTTTCATGGTGACGAAGGAAATTATGTCGGTAGTGACTGGCATTCCCATCATTGGGAAGAAATTTTATAGGGATAGGAAGATTTCCAGCCAAGCTTTGACATGTTACGTTAAAAATGAGTCGGAAAAGCGAGCTCTGGTAAAGAAGGGTACCTTTTACCACCTGAGATCTATCAAGCCTCTATGGAGATTTGTGTTGAGGGAAATTATCAAATTCATCTCTCTGGATATGAGATTCGACCGCATCAGCACTCACCATTTCGTGCTTCTCAACCACTTCAGGTATGGGGCAAAGATATCCATCCCTTTCTTCCTTTATTCGTCCATCAATGAAAACATTAATGACTATAAGGAGAAACACATTAGCAACCTTGCTTTCCATGAGGGTTTATTACTGTTAATTTACAAGAACTTCAAAGCTCGCACTCTGGGGAAGGAAATCAAAAGCACGGGGGAAGGAAATTCTGAGGAGGGCTCGGGGGAGGATTACACCCCCTCTGATATCGAGGACAGTCAAGATATGCACTCGGAGACTGAGGAGGAAGAACCTCTTCAGACAAAGAAAGGGAAGAAAAGAGTCAAATTGGAGGCAATAAAACAATACATTGAAGATCTCCTCAGATAGGGAGTACAATGAAAATGAGGAAGGAATGGAAACGGGGAATGAAAGTTCAAGAGAAGAGAGAAATACAAAACAAGGTGGGAAGAAGGGGACGATGGACACAAAGAGGAAGATTACAATCAAAATGCCGGCTCAGAATGAGGAGGCAAGCTCAGGGAAGAGGGTTATGAGATTTAAAAGAGGGAATCAGATAAAGGTGGAAACCCAGGAGGAGAGGCAGGACAGCCAGAAAAAAACATAAGAGGAGAGAGAAGAGGAAGAGGAGAGTCAGGGGAAGGGAAATGAGGAGGATGTTCAGAGCTATGGTTTTGTGGAGTATGGAGAAGACCATTACACCTGCAGCATTATTGGCAAAAACAAGAAGGTCGTTTGGAGGAACTTTGACACGGTCTCTGTGAAAATGGGGATAAAGCGTGAAATGGTTAGGACTTTGGTTAAGGAAAACAAGGAGGGCAGAATTCAGATGGAAGAGCTTATTTGATCCTGCTCTGGTGATTTTCAATGACAATGCGAGGGAGGATCCCCAAATGGATGTGCTGAACAATGCAAAAAATAGTGTTATTGACAGCTACAGATCAACGAAATGGACCTACTACGAAATCTATGAGCTGAAGAAAAGAATGGATAGGATGGAGAAAGATAGCATAATTAACAACAACAAGAATATTGCAGAGGATAGGGAGCTGGATAGCAGAGTGACTGAACTGAAGCATAGGGTTGAAGGCATTGAAGCCTCAATGATTAAAATTGCAGAGCAAAGCTACAATATACTTAAGGCTTCAAATGATAACATAAAGGTGATCATCGACAAATTTGAAGAACAAAGAGGAAATAAGGAGGAGAGGCCACTGAATAGTGATAGGGAGAAGATTCCAGAAGATGGAAATAAGAAGAGGACTAGAGAGGATGCCAAGCAGATGGAAAACCAGGAAGCTGACAAAGAGCTGGCCGATCTAAAAGAAGCAGCGGGTAGAATGACCAAGCTGGAGATACGGGCTACTGAGATTCTTCGAGATATTGCCTGATTCGTACCCCTGGTTCTTTGTTCCTGGTCTTTTTGGGTGTTTGTCCCTGGCTTTCTATTTTTTCTAGGACTGTTATGTTAGGTCTGCCTATTTTATGTAGGTTGTTAATTAACGTTTATATGCTCTAGAATTCTTTTCTTACTTCTGTAGGGTTTCAGGAACATCAAAACCTGTTTTCCTTAATCAAAAACATCAACACTAAAAGACAGGTTTAGTGCAACCCGATAGACAAGTTCAGAGGGGATTCCGACGACATGATTTACTAGTGAAACCCAAAAATGTTACAAGAGGAACCCGACAGAGCAGACAACAGAGGAACCAGACAAGAAGATTACAGTGTAACCTGACATAATAGATAATAGAGGAACCTAACAGACTACATAGCAACCCGAGCACCAGTCTAACGAGAGACAGTTATAAATCTTGAGAAATGTGGATCTAACTTCCACGTCAGATAAAACACTTGTATTTTATATTTAGCTTTAAATCTATTTCTTGAGGGTCAAGCAATGTAATTGTAGTTGTTTTAATCAATCTAACTGATTGAAAGCATGAAAAATAGGAGATCAAGGTCAAGTTGTAAACCTTTGATCATAGAGTTATCATTGTTATGCGTGAAACTCATTTAGGTAAAACTCATTGTATAAATAGATGTGTAATCAATCAAAACATATGTGTGTGATGATGATTGTAGCCAAGAAGCACATCTATGGATCAGATTGAGAGTTTTATGCATAAGAATGACAAAATATGAAATAGGTTATCAAGAACCAGATTCAAGGCTACCGAGCAGAAAAGAGATATTGATCAACCACTATAGGTGATAAATATACATGTAATCTTTAATGGGTCTGTATTTGGAAATTCTAGATTGCATATACTCAGGTCAATGAATATTTTTGACTACATTCTAACAAGTGTAACAAATAGAAGAAATCCTTGAGAAAGGTGGATTTAACAATCCTTTGTAAATCTCTTAACCGAGTGCACACTAAACAGTGTCGCTAAATCTCTTAACAGAGTAGACCTTAACCAGTCTCACAATTACTCCTAACAAGGTAGATCATCAGAAGTGATCAAAATTGTAAGCCTTAACTGACCCCTTCCATTTTGCAGATAGTGAAGCTTTGTGGGTTTCATCCCCACTGCAGTTTTTACCTTCTAACAGGGGTTTTCTGCGTTACCAAATCTTGTGTCATGTGTCATTACATTTCATGAATATGTATATGAATGTTTACATGCTAATTGAGTTTATGAATTGATATTACAGGCATAAAGATAGAAAATCATATATTGCTGGTAATACAAGCAAATGATTACTAAAGGATAAAGGTTAAGTGATAAAAGTTTTGAGGGTACTGATTTACCCCTCCCCTCTCAGTACACACCATTCCATTATTTCCAACAACATATTACATGGGGATGTTTCTAATGACAATAGAAGTCAATATTTAAAAATCAAGTATACCATGCAATTCATGGAGCAAGAAGGGGAATTATGGGTATTGATCACATAAATATACTCTCATAAGTTTCATTAAGGAAAGTTATAATAACTGAGAAGAGGGGGGGGGGGTGAATCAGTGGCCTCAGTAATTTATCCAATTTAAACTTTAATCCACCGATCAATACTTCTCAAATTATTAAGTCCCAACAAGATGCATGCCTTTGATATACTTGAAACAAATAACTGTCTGTCGGTTTACCTTGTCTGTCCTTATTCTCCTTGATAACCGATAAGCAGTAAACTATATTTACCGATACTTAGTAAATATACAGAGTATACCAATCAATCCATAAATGCATATGTAGAATGTATAACAATGAAGTAATGAACCATACACATATAACACAATGATTTTAACGTGGAAACCCTATTAAGGGAAAAACCACTGGGACTGGTACCCCAAATTTTCACTCTTCTAAAGTGAGCCCTGTTAGGAGCCAACCCTGTTAAAGGTTATAAACACACGGTTAAGTGTGACCTTGTTAGAGGATTTTTATACATAGGTTGTCACTTAGTATATGGCATCTACGCTACCATCCTTGAATTAGTCTCATGACTTTCAATAGGCTTTATGCAAATCTTACTACTACCATCCTTGAATCAACCTCCTTCTTAGACTGTCAATAGGCTTTAGGTAAGACCGGTGCTACTATCATGAGTCAACCTTTTGGTAATCTGTTAGGATATACCTCAATTACAAAAGACTGTTAA
>MU224667.1:130977-155815 GCA_018584345.1 Thuja plicata
CAATGGTTAAACTAAAACAAAATGACCTGTTTCTAATGCAACTGAATTGCAGATTTTTAGATCTATTTACTTACAATATCTTTCTGATCAATGTATCAATACAATTCCTTTGTACTTAACTCTTTCTGCTCTGTGATACTGTGTTTTTCTGTTCGTTAGTGTCTGCAAAATTCTTTAGCTCTCCCTCAGCTTGATTGATCAGGACTGCATGAAGTTAATCCTTCATTAGTTTCTCTTCAGCATCTTCTATCAATTCACTCCCCCGTGTATCTGATTGTATGCTCGCATCTCCTTGAAGTGAATTATGCTTGTCTCTTATATAGACATGATGTTCCTTAATTCTAGGTTCTTGATTCTTGATTATTGGCGTGAAAAACAATCCATCCAAATTGATTTACGGATTTAACTCCTAATTTATCTCGTAAGTATCTTCTTGCCAACTGTACAAATCATTTAATTAACTGTGGTTGAATAAAACAAATCAAACAGCCAGTTAAGTCTATCCTTTAGCTCTGCTAGCTAGATATTTTGTCATTTTCTAATCTCTCTGTTCTGTTGGTCAACTCTACAGTTTGTCACCAGTGACAACTGCCAGTTCCGTAGGTGTAACTTCAGTTAGCTTCAGGATCTCAGTCCGTCGGGCATCATTGGATCTTGCTCGTCGGTCAACACTCTGTTTAGCTCGTCGGGCATCCTTTGATTCTACTTCGTCAGGCAACACTGTCTTCTGCTCATCGGCCATCACTGTGACTTTATCTTTGTCTTTACCGATGGTGTGCACTCCGTCAGTGTAGTCTGTCACTTAGTGAATACTTGACTTTTATGCATTGCTGACAGCATAACCTTTATTCTATTGATTCTCTGAAGTCTTTGGCATTATGTATATGACCATACATATGATATCAAGTTGACATCAATGACAATACAAACCATTAACTGATTTAATGTCTTGCATCATCTTCAACTTAAAATAGTGAACCATTTAATCAGTTACATGTCATCATCTAATGACAATAGAAGTCAATATTTAAAAATCAAGTATACCATGCAATTCATGGAGCAAGAAGGGGAATTATGGGTATTGATCACATAAATATACTCTCATAAGTTTCATTAAGGAAAGTTATTTTCCAATTGGTGACGATATTTCAATACATACTTCATCACCACAAATACTTTTCAGCAATAACATGAATTAATTGAAGAAGTTGTTTAATTATAGAACCATAGAGAATATTGCTCTCTATGATAACAAATATAGAAATGTAAGTGTGCTTGGAAATGTAAGGAAGCATGTAATAGCATGTAACAAAGCTTACAAATAATTTTTTTTACCACAACACAACTTAGATAAATCCATTTCAAATAAAAGATCTAGATGAGTGAGTGTTCAATATTGAAGCCATTATTGTGAGAGTACTATATGAACACCATATGACTACAAATTTTCTCATACTTCCATAATCACAATATTACTTCAATAATATTTGTAGGCTAATTACATATCATAGAGGTTGATACAACATGTGATAAGGGACATTATGACCATTATTTTATTTTCTTTCATTTTGTTTATTTGCCTTAGTCCATCATATGCAACTAGGACATAATAAACTTACTTGGGTAGTCATTTCATGTTTGGTGAATATGTGCACAAATATGATTTCATCTCATATATGTCACATTTTAGTTGTGCATTTACATCTCTTGGTAGCATATCCTATATATACTCAACCCATGTACTCTTGTATCTCAATACACTGTATTATATCCTTTGACGATAATATAGTGTATTTTTCATAAATTGATCTCTTGGGTTCTATGTGCTTTTATTTAGATTTTCTTGATCTTGAGTGGCTATCTCAAATGAAATGAAAAGGGTTTATTGACCTTAAATTATCCGCTTCAATTGATATAAGATATGTCTTATTTTGAATTTCAAGAGATAATTATTACTGATTTATTGCATGCATTGATATGATGAATTGAAAAGCATCTATAACTTTCATACAATTTCACATTTTTTGAATTTGAAAGATGTGTCACACTCTATGTTTCACAAACTATGGATTTTTATTTTTAATTTTATATTTTTTTTACCAAGTTAGGGTGTTTGTATAAAAAAATATCAATGATAGTAGATTTTTATTAATAATATAAAGTCTAATAAAAAAATACACATGACTTGTCTCTACTAAGAAGCGCCATCTGAATTAGCCCTAAACTATACTAACCAACCCTTTTGCAATATTATCTCTACAACATAAACCAGACTAAAATGCCCAACTAGAAACAAAATTTGGGCAATCTACAAAGAAGTCCATGAAGAGACATACAGTAAAAATCCTAAACTAGCAGCACATTGTCGAATTACAAATTCATACTACACTATATAGATGGCTATCAAAATCTATAAAACTAACCAATTACAAAAACTTTAAATAAAACCCCCTCTTGAAGCTTTGTTGGAATAGACCTTCTTGGCCTTTTCTATTTCTTCTTCCACCAAGGAGCCTTCAGGAACGAAAAGTTTGTCTTTGCGTTGTAGCTTGGTTTTCCTGACCAAATGTTGTGCCTTCTCCTTCCCTTCTTCCTATACCTCCCATAGGAATTCCTTGGGCAACTCTCATCCATATTGTGCCTCCTTAATTATCCTCTCTATGCTTTTTGAAGTGCTATAGACAATTAAATGGCTTTTAATTCTACCTTGTACTCTCCACTAGTCGTAAATCCCCTTCATCATCCTAAAAGCCAAGCCTTGGCTCTGCCACTGGTAGCATTAAAATCATTCCTCCACCCCATTATGGTCTAACACATGATCACATAACCCATAAAGCTTCTTCCTTCGACCCCAGTTGAAGTTTCCAAGCGAAGACCGCAAAGGCAATGTCTATGTCGAGTTTGTATCTATGCTCCATACACATTGAATTCCTCCCCCAACTACACATCCATGATCTACCAAAACTTTGGATTGTTAATCAAGAAAATACCCTTCATCCTTATTGAAAGTTATCTACAAAATGGTTGTTGTTACTTGAGAGTTTTAAGAGTAAAATTTGTCTCTGTTGTGCTCTTGCACTCTGCTAGTAAATACCAACACTTGTCACTTGACTTCAAATTATCATAATGCCATTTGAATCCTTGCTCAGCTCTAGCTATACGCGGCTCTCTACATTCTAGAAACTTCTATAATTGTTACGAGTTCCAAAGAATTTCCATAATTGTTATGAGTTCCTGTGTGGCCTCCCGCCCCTTCTGATAAGATCCCCCACCTGGCTCTGGAAATTTCTCCCAGGCGGGAGGAAGGAGAAATGGAAAAAGAAGAAATTGATGATGGGTGGTCGCTTCCCGACCAGACCCCTGGGCCCAATGTTTGGGGTAATCCAAATGATAAAGATCTTCCACCCTCTTCTGCTACTGCTCTCATAGCCTGAGGGCTTCTTATATGTTTTTTTATTTATGAATAGTTGTTTAATTCCAGCATGAAGCCGAGTGACTCTTTGCGGGGGGATTTTTTTATCCCCCGAGATTTTTTTGTGAATACTGTACTTTGTTATATTATTAATTGTAAAGGCCTCTATTCATCAAAAATAAATAAAAATTGCCATAATGTAGCACAATTTCCCTGCACATGTGGTATAAATGCCACTCGTCGCCATATCATACCAATATCGGCCTCTTCATCGTCAATAATGAGAAGGGGTATTAGATATCCATTTTGGCAATTAGAGTCATTAATGACTATGCTTAGAAAGGTGAGAATTGCCCTCCGTTTGAATTCAAATATTAAACCAAGCTATAGAACTATATAAGAAAGTGTTTGTCTTCAAACAACACCATATCACTTTTATGAAGTTGTAAAATTAATTGATTTGTTTCACTAATCCTAATCAATCCATTCACCTTTAATTCCCCGAAAGTCTTCATTTACATATTCTCTCCCCTACTCTTTCAATTTGACCCCTAACCACACTCTCTGACCTGCGGCCGCTGACATCACTGCCTGCACATGCAGGCGTCCTTTCCAAAAGGTATGCACCTTTTCAAAGTTTTTTTACAAAAGCTTTTAAAAAAAAACTTTTCAAAAGCATTTTTTTCTCAAAATCTGAATAATAAATTTTGGATTTTTTTTCGCCTCTGCCTCGATTTTTGTACCCATAAAATGGGCATATGCAAATTTTTTTTTACCTCAAAATGCAACTTCGGCCAAAATGGTCGTGTCTTGTATGGAAATAGGGGTTTTTGGGCGTTTTGAGCACAGCCATGAGGTCCATTTGTGCTCAAAGTGCACCAAACAAAAAACCCCTCCAGATCCACACAAAAAATGTTGAACAACCTTGAAACCCTCGGAGCTCCAAAAACTTCAAAAACTCAGGAACGAGCAGCAACAGTGAGGCTCTGATACCATGTTAGAATTCAAAGAATTCATAAGCCAAGATCATCTGCATGCAAAATAACCTGTTACAAAAGCAAAGCTTGGAGACAAAAAAGTTCTGAAAGACAAAATATTCATTCAGAGAGGGAATACAAAATACAAAGATATCAAACCTTATGAAGGTGATCAAAACCCTAAAGGGAAAAAATCTAGGTTGCATAATAATAATTGATAAAAGAATTAATTATTATATGCCTAAAGTTTAGCTTAAGTAAAATAGAGATAATAAGTGACTTAATAATTAAATCAATATGATTTAATTAATAATTGGAATCACTTTATTACTCTAACAACTTTGACATTATATTCCCTTCTACATTCCCCTCCCTCTTCACGTGAGAGACTCTAAAATCTTCAAAGGTGCCAATTAGTGATATGATCTTCTTTATGAATTTGTTGAGATACCAAACTTGTCTCCCCTTTTGATATTATTGTTACGGTTACTAGGGAGTCACCCTCCAAGTGAAGTTTCTTCACATTAAATTGCTTTGTCTTATTGATAGCTAGAAGGGTTGCTTGGATTTTAACTTCGTTGTTTATTCTCTCGGTCCAATTCTTTGCCCCTACTGCGAGTATACATCCTTTCTAATCCCTAATAACAAAGCCAAGTCCACTTCGACCTAGGTTGCCTTTTGAGGCCTCTAAATGGGTCGTCTAGATAAATATTTTTATTTGTTTATAAAGTTCTAATAAAAAATTCATAACTAATTATTTACTTGCAAAAACTGGCAAAAAAATATGTCAAATTTGAGCATGTGTCCTCTAGCTATGTTGAAATTTTCAAAAAAAAAAAGAGAGTTTTTGTTTACACTTAGGCTGAGTAGACATACACCTGCTTTTTTCAAAAGATTTAGTAATATTGCATTGAAATTTCAATTTTTCACCAAATAGATTTACCTTTTCCAAAAAAAACTAGTAGCTTAGAGTGAACATTCAATTTGATATAAATTTGTATATTTGTTTCAAGTTAAGTTAATGACATATTCAGATTTTATGTGAAGTTGTCTAACTCTATTTTTTAAATTTTAATTTCCACTTAGGGCTTAGTTTTTGGGGGGGGGGGGGGGAATCAGTGGNCTAACTCTATTTTTTAAATTTTAATTTCCACTTAGGGCTTAGTTTTTGGGGGGGGGGGGGTGAATCAGTGGCCTCAAAATATTCCAATTAATCAACCCCAAAAAAACTTAGTACCACAATATTAAGCCTCTAGTTATCTTCAGTCCTATAAGATGAATGCCTTCAAATATACTTATCAAATTACTACTGCTTAGAATGCTTTGTTAAACCGTATTCTGTATGTTTACCAAATAGCAGTCTGTTAATTTACTGAAAAATAGTAAATTACTTAGAGTATACCGATCAATCCAAATTAGCTATGTGTAATGCAAAACACTAAAGTAATGAATCATAAACACATTGACACATGGATTTTTAACGTGGAAACCCTGCTAAGGGAAAAACCACTTGGGACCGGTAACCCAAATTTTTCACTCTTCTGAAGTGAGCTCAGTGAAGAGCCAACCCTGTTAAAGGTTACAAACACACTATTAGGTGTGACCTTGTTAGAGGATTCAATAGATTAGTTTGTCACTTGATATCGGGCATTTCTATGCTACCTTCCTTGTCCAAACTCTTCTGGTTTATCAAATGGTATCTGACATCTCATGCTATCTTCATGATCAAACTTTTTGATACTCCTTGGGATGTATCACAATATAGAAAGAATTTTTAAAACCTGCTCAGTTAAGAGACTTTTTGAATCAATGGTTAAACTAAAATAGTATGATCTGTTCACAAATATAACTTATACTTGCAGATTTTCAAATTTATTGTAAGCTCATAAAACTAATCTGATCAATATATCTTTTTAATACCTTTGCTCCACTTTTGTTATACTTGGTGATGCTATGATCTGTTGCTCGGTGTCTGCAGAAATATTTAGCTCTTTCCTCAGCTTGATTGATCAGGATTGTATGAAGTTGTTCCTCATCAGTTTCTCTCCAGCATCCTCTTTTTCATTCAATCCTGTTAATTCATAATGAATTGAGTTGTCTCTTTATAGACATGATATCACCGTTGTTAGGTTCTTGATTTTCTTGATCTTGGCGTGATCCGCAATCTTAGCCAATCTGATTTAAAGCAAAACTCTTGTTTTATCTCGCAGAGATCTTCTTGCCAACTGGACAAAATAGCTTTAAATCCTTTACTTGTCTCTGGCTTTATCTTGTCAATAAAAATAATGATAACTACCAGTTAAGTCTATATTTAGCTCTGCCAGCTAGATATTTTGTCATTTCTGAACTCCATTTAAATTTGGTGTTTTAACTCTTTGATAGCTTCAGTCAACACTCCAGTTCTCCTCGGGCTTCTTCGTCGGGGTTGTTTGTTCGTCGGGCTTGTCTGTCCGTTGGTTTACACTATGATTTTGGTCGTCGGTTATGCTTTTGATTCTACTCATCAGTGTTCTTGCTCGGGCATCACTGTGAATTGACTTTCAGTTATCTCTGTCCGTCGGGTTCCACTAGCTGTCGGTGTTTGAAGTCACGTAGTGAATGCTTGTCTTTTATGCATTACTAAAAGTATAATCTTTATCTCTATGATTCTATGAAGTCTTTGACACTTTGATTATAACCGATTAGATTATATCATGTTGACAGCAATGACAATACAATCCATTAATTGATTTAATGTCTTGCATTATCTTTCTGCATTTCGGTGATCAACTTAGCATCTTCAAACATTCAATCAGTTACATGTCATCAAGTTTTCACCTTGTGATTTCCACTAAGCCATATGAAAGGTTTTTTATGATTAGATTTTTTTCTATTTTTAATTAATTTTTAAGGGAATTGATCCATAAACTTGAAATTTTAGGTTTTCATATTTTTTTAAGCTTTTACCTTTTAAGTTTATTGTAAAAAATTTTATATGAAATCAATCTAAACATAATTCTTTACACAATGAAATAATTCAAAAGGTAATTAGCTTAGGTCAAATTATTTCGGTTGTACTTGAAAGGTTTTCAAAAACAATAATTAAGGCCAATAAAAATTACTAAAAAAACTATAAAAAAAATATCTTCATTTTTTATAGAGAAATTATGTCAAGGGTTTTGTACCCTAAATTAAATTAACAAAAAATATTTACAACTCAATTTACATCAAACGGCTTGACCCGATTAACAGACTCAAAACCAGAATTAAAGACACATACTGATTGTCTTGAAAAGTACATAAACATTGCACAACACCTACAAATATATGACCCAACTATCCTAACTACATTTTCATCACTACAACATGCCCTAATTTTAAAGAGCACCAACCCATAATCAATGGTGCACTAAAATGCCAAATAAAACCTACAATATAGAAATGCTTACACTTGTGGGACAAGAAGGTTGTGGTTCACTCCTACCAATAAAACTCTTCTTTTTATCTGTTGACCTCAGAACTTCCTAGTGCTTAGATTTTGATAAAGTTTTCTTTCTTTATACTTATGTCCATTCATGATCAAACTGAGAAGACGAACAAAGAATGGTCTTTTCTTTTAGAGTATCATTAGGTCATGCACCCAACATAGAATCCAAACGCTTTAAAGAGGATTCATAAATTGGAGAATTAATTAATGAAGAAGCAACATGATCATCCATGATTGGTTCAACATCCATAACAAGGTCGACAATCACAATCTCACCAACATATGATTGTGTACTAAACAATGTGGTTATATCACATTTTGGTTGTTAATCTAAGAGTTTTTTAACTTGTTCACCTAAATGGATGACATAGTGTTGGGAATCCACCCCAATCCACCATATGGGTGTACTATTATTTCCCCTAGTGCTTAATTATGCAACATTCAACTTATGAAAGTGGGTAGTGATATAATTTAATGAGAAATATTTCTTCCACCAAAAGACAATTATTTCATAATCAATTGGTCATTTCCAACATCAGGCACTCACCATGATAAAAATATCTACAAGGAGCCCTTGGATAGGTATATTTATACACGGATCTAAGCACATGTGGAACTTTGGTAATTACTTGTTTCATTTGAGAATTAATAGAAAATTCCTATGTCATTTCCTATGGACTGTGAAAAATCCAATTCCCGAAGTTGTAAGGGAAGATAAGATAATCGGGCCCATAGAAATGCCAAGGAAAATATTTTTGATTGGGGATCAAAGGATGGAAACCAAGGTTTCATGCATAAAAAATCTCCTTTGCAGTCTCATAGACCATTTTTAATACCCATTTCTTGTTTGCAAGTTATTCAAATTCAAGAATAAAAAATCCTCTAGCATAAGGGAAGATGCAGATTTCTTCCACCATGAACTCTTTCCACTTTTTTTTGAAATCCAGTTTTGAAGATTGCTTCATTCTAGCCATAAATGTGTGAATCTACATTATTAGGGCATATTTCTACAAAAAAACCTCCCTATCTCGAGTCATTCCATCCAGTAAAATTTCAGGGTAATAGATGATTGGTAAAACCAAATGAAAGATCCACGATGTGTAGGAAAATCAAACCCAACAAAGGGATTATTCATTTTGGTTGGAGAGTATTTACCATCCATTAACCCCATATCAAAATTCTCATCACAATGGGGAAAATACAAGTAGGAAGGGTGAGTACAACACTGAGTAGCCCCCTTGTAAATGCTAGCCCATGCCAAATAGAATATGCAAACTTCATCTTGCCACCGTTATTTGGGTCAAAATACCTGCGAGAGGAGGCAAGGCCATTTGGAATCGCCTCATCCAAGCAACACTTACCATAATTGTAGAAGTTGTTAAAGTTGAAAAGTGCAATGAGTGAATGTGGTGAAGCAGTGTGCAGCATTTCAAAAAATAAATTATAAAATATATATTCATTAATCTTTAATATAATATGCATATTTCCTAAAAAAGGTATTAGAAAAAATACTATTATTTAGGTCAAATTGTGGTGGTCATACATATGCACGGTAGAGTCCTTAAAAAGTGGTTTTTATATGTTTATTAAAAAAAAATATCATATGGGTATTGGAATAAATTACTTGTCAAAAAACTAGAGTCAAATAAATACATTTCAAATTATAGGAACTTTTAAAGATTCTATGTGCAGGTGCTTAAAAAGTTTAGTCTAGTTATGACAAATTTTGAAAATCAGGAAAGAGACATCCACTTTTTGGCCAAAACGTGGACCCAACTTCTTGTACCTGTTCATTTGTTGGACAAAAAACTAGGAGTTGGCATTGGTTAAGGTTTCATGTAATACAACTCAGGCTAAAGTGGCAAAGGGCTATTTAGCCTTGGGGCTTAGAGAGGGGAGATTATCTTTAAAGTCATTAGTAGGTCATTCTTATCTTTAAGGAAGTGTGTATGCTTGCAGTGGTTAGTTCAATGATAAATGTGTTTATGTGGAAAGGAAGAAACATTCATCGTTAATATAACACTTTAAGTAAAAGCAATATTTCTACAAACATGATTAATTTAACCTTTCATGAGTAAAATAGAAATTATCAACGTATTTAATATGTCAAGTATCTACAAGACAAATAAAATATGTTCTTAAACACAAAATTAAACATTATATTTTTAGTTTGATCAGAGATGATTGAATTCTAAGGTGGGCCTACTAGGAGAAGGAAAAGTCAAGCATCTTTTATCTCTGAAATGGCCTTGTGATGTTAGAAGAGAATATACATGAAGTTTTACTTTCCTAGGTTCCAACTAAATATAAGAGCATATTTTCTTAAAAGGTAATAGGTTCCCAAACAATTTTCTACCTTGTTCCATTCTCAAGGAGTGTGGAAGAAGGCAATAGATTCCAAAAATCTACAAAGTCTCATAATTTGATTTATCACCAATGCTAATTGTCAATTTTATCCCTCTACCTACTACTCATTCAACTTGTCAATCATTAGCATAACTGATGCAATGATTCTAAGTAGTGCATTAATGAATATTGGTAAAGATTTGATGACAAGTGAATCATTTATTTGGTTGCCATTGATGTCAACTAATTGACTTAATGTTTTTAGTATGTTACTAGATATTATGTAAGTGAATCATGAGTTTCAGTATGTTTCTAAACTTTATACTCTAAATGGAAGGATTTGGAATGTGTTGTGATGTTAACTTTACCATTGTGACTTCTGATATGAAGTATTGAGTTGGTTATGTTTGAATAAACTCAAACTGGGTAACTGTTAGAATAATCAGTGACAAACTGTACATGATTTGAATATTATCTCAAATTGGTAAACTATTTAGTGGAGCAGTCATAGGATATGATTGTGGACAATGCCAATATACTATGTTACGGCTGCAACTCATATTGTTGATCGGTGCAACTAGTTTAGTTGACTGGAAGCGATGTTAAAAGAATGAACAAGTAAGCAAGATAGAGTTCTTGAACAGGTTATGAAGATTTGTGAATCGGTGAAGGAATTCTAAGAGGCAATAGGACCGGTGATGATTTTTGTGAAGTAGTAAGTTATTTTTTTTATTTGTGGAACTTAATTGACATCACATTGCTCGAGGTATGTGTTTGAGGTGGATCCTTCAAGAAGTTCTTTTGGTCAAAAGAGTTTTGAAGATGGCTCAACTACCAAGGTAAAATCTATAAGTAAGACGACACGGTCAGAGAAAAATGTTTTATGAGTGGTTAGATACATTGTATCTTACCTAATGTGATTTGGATTGTTCGTATCTCAGATCTAGGGGTTGTTTTAAGTGAGTATAAGTGATTCTATATATTGGAATGTTGAAGAAGAAGTCAAAGAGCTGATTGTGAATTGCAGAAGGATTTGGTGAAGGAGAAAGTAAAAGAATCAAGTGCGATCAAGTTTAGGAAGAGTATATATTGTATGGAAAAGAAGTTTAGATATTAATAGGGTCTGATCATGTAGAGGTAGTGCAAATTTCATAGATCACTTTATTTGTTCCTTTCTAACCATTGTAACAGTGAAATCCCTTAACAAGGTGGATCCTAACAAATTTTTGTTGTAAATCCTCTAACAAGGTGGAATTCTAATTGAATGTTTTAAGTCCTCTAACAAGGCTTCTCCTAACAAGGCAAAGATCCTAATAGATCTAAGGCAAATCCCTTAACCGGGTAGCACCTAACAGTGTTGTTTTAACCTTTAACAGGGTAAGCTCCTAACAAGGTGTATTCCAGAAGAGTACAGATTTTGTGGGTATCAACTCACACCGTAGTTGTTTTTCCCATTTAGGTTTCCAAGAGATAAATATGGTGTTTATATTGTGTGGTTTATTACTTGTGGATGCGTGCATTCAAATTTCTACTTATGTTAGTTGTTGAATATTTTGGTGCATAAAGTTAAAGAAAGTTGAAATTAGTATATGTTGATTATTGATTCACCCCTCCCCTCTCAGTAATTAGACTTGTATTAACAATTGGTATCAGATCCTTTGGTCCCCTGATTGTGAAATATTAACAACTTGAGGGAAAAGGTATGAAGGTGTATAAGAAGGAAGCACCTAAGTTCACTAAGGACAACTTATCTACATGGGTAAGCAAGATGAAGTTGCATCTGTCAAGTATTGGAGAGAAAGCTTTGGATCATCTAACAACAAAGTATTCTCAACCTTATGGCACCCTAACTGTTGGACAAATAAAGAGAAAGCTGGAGCATAACTCTATAATGATAGAAATTGCTAGTGCTCTATCTAATGTTGAGTTTGTAGATATCAAGGAAATGGATAATGCTAAAGATATGTGGGACAAGATGATAACAGTTCATGGCAGTGACATTCATGTTCAGAAAGAAAAGGTAGACAGTCTCAGAGGAAAGTATGATCAAATGAGAATGCATGAAGGAGAGAACATTGTTCAATACAATAATAGGCTAAAGGAGGTTGTTTCTCCTATCAAAGGAGTTGACGGTCAACTTGAAAAAAATGATGTAGTAAGTAAAATCTTAAGAACTTTACTACCACAATTTGCTATTAGATTCTATGCTACATAAGACCTAAGATCTATTATTCCTACAAATGTGACTATAGATTCTTCGGTTGGCAAGATTACTGCTTTTGAGTTAAGTAACTTTGATAATAGTATACCTAGAGTAGAATCTGCATTCAAAGATTCCATAACCATTGGTTCATCAAAGAAAGGAAAAGAAGTCTCTAACAGTTTTGAAGGAAATCATGATTATGATTCTATCATATATGAGGAAAGATAACAAGAAGAGTTGGAAGCACTGATAGCAAGGAAATTACCTAGAGGAAAAGGAAAGTACAAAGGTAAACTTCCCTTAGAATTCTTTCTATATAACAAAATTGGACATATTTCATCTAGGTGTCCTAACAATGATAGGAAGGATAAGTTCAAGAAATTTAGGAAATTCAAAGCTAAAAGCAAGAAGGAGTGTTACTTAGCAGAAGATGGAGTGACTTATGAAGAATCAGATGGAAGAGATGATGAGGAAGATATAGTCTTTGTTGCAGTCATAGAAGAACCCTCAACTGGTGTAGATGGAGATAGTGAGGATAAAGCATTGATTTCAAGGATGAATTATAATGGTGACTAGATAATAGACAGTGGGTGTACACATCACATGACTGGTGACAAAAGAAAATTTATTTCATTGGAAGAATGTGATGGAGGTGCAGTCAGATTCAGTAATGGTTCTCCATGTGTGGTAAGAGGCAAAGGTTTAATAACACTAATTGTGATGATATTTATTGGAATGATGGATTAAAGAATACCATGTTAAGTGTTGCCCAGCTGAATAACAAAGGTTTCATATTGGAATTCAACAATGGTGTTTGCAAGATCTTTGAAACTTCTGGAGATTTGATTGCTATTGGTGAATAGACTAGAGGTAACCTATTCTAATTGAACTCTACCAATAAGTATTGCTTGTTTTTAGAAGTTGAAGACTGTTGGCTGTGGTATAAAATATTTTTTCATGTTAATTTTGATAACCTGGTAAAGGTCAGTAAGAAAAGATGTGTTAGAGGTTTTCCTACTTTAGCTAAGCCTAAAAATGTTGTGTAAGGAGTATCAGTTGGGAAAGTTAACTAGTTCTAGCTTTACTAGTAAAGTCTATTTATATCAGAACATTCTTGACCTTGTACACAATAAATTATGTGGAACAATAAGAACTAAGAGCTAATATGGAGATAATTACTTTATCTTGTTTGTCGATTATCACTCTAGAATGATGTATGTTATATTTTTGAAAGATAAATTTGATGCATTCTACATGTTTAAGGTGTATAAAGCAAGAGTTGAAAAAGAAACAGGTAAATCACTTAAGTGTCCCATATCTGATAGAGGAGGTGAGTTTAGCTCACATGAGTTCACAACATTTTGTGAATAATATGGAATCAAGAGACAAATGTTGGCACCGAGAACACCTCAGCAAAATGGAATCGCAAAGAGAACAAACATATCCATAATTGACTATGCAAGAACACTTTTGATACAAAAGGGAGTGGCTCAAATCATTTGGAGAGAAGTTGTAAGTACTATTGTTTATACTTTGAACTAGGTACAAATTAAGAAAGATACAAACAAAACACCTTATGAGCTATGGTATGGTCATACTCCTAGTGTCAATTATTTTAGAATTTTTGGAAGCAAATGTTACATAAAGAAGAATGAACAAAATGGTAAATTTGATTCTAAGAGTGATGAAGGGATATTTCTAGGGTATTCTACTAGAAGTAAAGCTTATAAGTGTCTAAATAAGCATACTAACAAGATGGTTAAAAGTTCCAATGTTAAAATAGATGAATTTTGTGAAAAAAATGAGGAACGTAGCAATAAGGAACCATAAGACTATGATAGGTTTGTGTATGTCCAACCGGTGGAGCCAGATGTAGTACCGTAGATGACTGAAGTGGTGAATGATCCACTACCAATCACTAATGATGAAGGTAACCAAAGAACATAACTGGTACTCCCATGGTATGTGAAACTTAATCACACACAAGATCATATTATTGGAGATAAAAATGTTGGAGTGATGACAAGGAGTAAGGTAAAGGAAATCCCTTATCTACTATATGAATTAGAACCCAAATATGTGAAAGATGCTTTGGAAAATGATGATTGGGTTAGTTCTATGAAAGAGGAATTATATCAAATAGAGAAGAATAATACATGGACTTCATTACCCATACCTACTGACAAGAATGTTATAGGTACTAAATTTATTTTCAGGAATAAGTTGAATGAGAAATGAGAAGTGGTCAGAAATAAGGCAAGGCTATTTTGCAAAGAGTATGCACAAGAAGAAGGGTTGGACTATGGTGAGACTTTGTATCTATTGCTAGAATTGAAGGTGTGAGGATACTTTTGGCATATGCTACTTATAAAGGTTTTAAGGTCTATCAAATAGGTGTAAAATCTGCTAAACCTAAATGGTTTGTTAGAAGAAGAAGTATACATTGAACAAACTGAAGGCTTTGCTACTAAAAATGGTAAAGACATGGTATGTAAATTGCATAAATAATTGTATAGACTGAAGCAAGCTCCAAGAGCATGGTATAAAAGGCTACATGCTTATCTTATTCAGATAGGTTTCACAAGGACTAGTGATAATAGCAATGTATATCTAAAATTAGAAAGTGAAGACATGATATTGATTGCTGAAATTTTTGTTGATGACATAATATTTTGTGGAAATGAAGCATTGAGTAGGTCATTTGTAGAATAAATGAGGAAGGAATTATGTACATGATTGGAGAAATCAAATTCTTTATTGGACTTCAAGTACAATAGAGAAAGAAATGGATATACATTAGTCAATCCAAGTATGTGAAGGAGATTTTGAAAACTTTTAGCATGGAAGACTCAAAGCCAGTGGGAACACCTATGGTCATAGGCTCCAAACTATCTAAGGAGGATGAATCCAAAGAGGTAAATGAAACTTTATATAGATCCATGATCAATAAAATACAATATGTTGTGCACAATAGACCAAATATTGCACATGTTGTTGGTATTGTTGCAAGGTTTTCCTCAAATCCAAAGGACTCACATTTGGTTGCAGTAAAGAGGAACTTCATATATCTGAAGGGAACTAAAGATTATGGCTTATGGTACGGTAAGGAAGGAGATTTTAATTTGAATGTGTTTACTGATGCATATTGGGCAGGAAATGTTGATGATAGGAAGAGCACAAATGGTGGAGCATTCTTTCTCGGTGAAAGATTAGTCTCTCCTGGACTATTAAAAAGCATAATTGCATTCTCAATCTACTGAAGAGGTAGATTACATTGTTGTTTCTCTTAGATTTCATCAAATGGTATGGATAAAATATATTATTAAGGGAATTCATGAGAATGTCACTGAACCGATTGTTATCTATTGTGATAACACTAGTTCAATAAATATTTCTAAGAGTCCAGTGATGCACTCAATGACAAAGCACATTGCAATAAAATATATTTTCCTAGAAGAGAACATGTAATGGAGAAGGAGGTAAGTCTTGATTATGTGTCTACTAAATAACAAGTTGTTGATATATTCACCAAGCCATTACCTATGGATACCTTTGAGTCTCTCAGAGATAGATTAGGGGTTATTCCCCTATCTGAAGTTAATTAGAGGATGATGTTGATTGTATCAGTTCATATGTTTTTATCAGAATATCATATATGTGAATTGATGTAGTGATGGAATAATTTATAGGGGATAAGTCTTAGTATGATGTTGTAATACAGTGTTGAGGAAAGAACAAGCAAGGATCAATCAAGTATTAAGTATTAACAATTATCAGAGATGCCTGAATGTTTAGACATCTTTGGCATTTCTATCAAAGGGGATAATATGTATTTTATAGTGGCAATTGAAAAGAGGGGAACAAATAGGATGAATATGAAAGGGGGAGTATATGAAGATGATGAATCATTATAAAAGAGTGAGCAGATGTATGATCAGAGGTACACAAAGAAGTGGAAACATTTTTTAGAAGTCAGTATGAAGATTGCCATCAGAGAGACTAAGTGTTGTCATGAAACAAACAAGGTGATATCCATAAGACTTCAGAAGATAAGAGTGTTTACATCAATGCCAAAGAGGGATATTGTTAGCATAATTGATGTAGTGATGCTAAGTAGTGCATTAATGAAGATTGGTAAAGATTATATGACATGTGAATAAGTTATTTGGTTGTTATTGATGTCAACTAATTAACTTAGTGTTTTCAGTATGTTACCAGATATTGTGTAAGTGAATCATGAGTTCCATTACATTTCTAAAGTTTCTATTCTAAATGAAGGACATGACATCTGTTGTGATGTTAACTTTACCATCGTGGATTTTGATATGAAGTATTGAGTTGGTTATGTTTGAATGAACTCAAACTGGGTAACTGCTAGAACAATCAGTGACAAACAGTAAGTGATTTGAATGTTATCTAAAATCGGTAAACTATGTGGTGGAGAAATCATAGGATATGATTGTGGACAATGTCAAGATACTATGTTTGCAACTGTGACCCATATTGTTGATCGGTGCAACTCATTTAGCTAACTAAAAGTCCTATTAACAAAATGAACAGGTAAACAAAACAAAGTTCTTGAATGGGTTACAAAGATTTGTGAATCGATGAAGGAATTATAAGAGGCAATAGGATCAGTGATAATTTTTGTGAATTGGTAAGTTAGTTCCATGATTTGTGGATCACATTTCTCAAGGTATGCATTTGAGATGGATTCTTCAAGAAGTTTCTTTTGGTCAAAAGAGTTTTGAAGATGTCTCAAGTACCAAGGTAAAATCTATAAGTAAGTTAATGCAGTCAGAGAAAAATGTTTTATGAGTGGTTAGATACATATATCTTACCTAATGTGATATGGATCCTTCATATCTTAGATCTAGGATTTTTTTTAAGTCGGTGGAAGTAATTATATATATTTGAATGTTGAAGAATAAGTCAAAGAGTTGATTGCAAATTGCAGAAGGATTTGGTGAAGGAGCAAGTAAAAGAATCAAGTGGGATCAAGCTGAGGAAGAGTATAGAGTATGGAGAAGAAGTTTAGAGATTAATTGGGACTGATCATGTAGAGGTAGTGCAAATTTCACAAATTACTTTATTTTTTGCTTTCTAACCATTGTAATAGTGAGATCCCTTAACAAGGTGGATTCTAACAGATCTTTGTTGTAAATATTCTAACAAGGTGGAATTATAATTGAATGTTTTAAGTCCTCTAACAAGGCTTCTCCTAATAGGGAAAAATATCCTAGCATATCTAAGGCAAATCCCTTAACCAGGTAGCACCTAATAGTGTTTTTGTAAACTTTAACATGGTAAGCTCCTAACAGGGCATATTCCAGAAGAGTACAAATTTTGTGGGTACCAACTCACACCGTGGTTTTTTTCCCCATTTGGGTTTCCACGAGATAAATATGTTGTTTACATTGTGTGGTTGATTACTCGTGGATGCCTGTATTGATAGTTTTAATTATGTTAGTTGTTGTTGAATGTTTTGGTGCATAAAGTTAAAGAAGGTTGAAATTAGTCTACGTTGATTACTGATTCACCCCTCTCCTCTCAGTAATTAGACTTGTATTAACATCATTATCTATGAATTATATTTACATACAATATTGTTTCATCCAAGGTTTCAACTTCTCTCAAAATCATAAATGATAGAAAGAGATTCCATAAAATTGTTAGTATGTTGATTGTTTTACAAAAAAAGAATTAGAAAACCCACCAAATTATCATTGTCAACTCCACCAATCCTATCATTTCCCAGGATTACCTCTAAAAGAACCATCAATATTTATCTTCATAAAATTATGAGGTAGGGGCGACTAGTATTCATCTCGACCAACCATGTGCTTGGCATGTTGACCCACCTTAGAACATAGGGGATTCATACTACATCTCATTAAACCCAACCTTTGATTGATAGAAAATCTCTTGGATCCACCTAAGCAGACAAATCACATTTAGAAGATAAGGTTTCTTGCATAACACTAATAATTTATATCCATAATTTATGAGTCAACAATATGTTGTCCTAAAAAAACCTTTCATTGCTTTCCATATAGGTTTTCCAAATAATAAAAGAAAGGTATATGTTTGAAGCAATGTGAATAAAGGAGTCTTAGCTAGGGAATTCCCTAAAAGTCCCCTAATGTGAAAAAATGAAGAAATCTAGAAGCAAGCCTTATCCAAAACCCCTACTTGTAATGTAAAATTTCCCTAGAGAAAGGACACGATAAGAAAATATGTAAAGAGCACTCCTCACTATTATTACAGAAAACACACATAGTATACTGAAATTCTCACTTTCTTAAATTATCCCAGGTGATACACACATTTAGAGTAACCAACCACACAAAGAAGTTCTGTTGGGTCAAGAAATTTTTCTCCACACCTGCTTCCACCAAGGAACCTCAATTCTCTTGCAAATTTACCAGTCCAACTTCTCATATCTCGAAGTAATTGAGAAATTTCCTTTCAAATTGGGACCCTAAGAAATAACATCTCTCCCCTCTAAAAAGTTACAAACTTCGAATGCCAGAATTTCCAATCTATCGATGATTCTCCTTAAAGGCCCCTAGAGGTCACTCATGAGGTTCTTGGCATCTAAAATCTTCTACTTGATCAAGACTCTAAGAAGTGTTTTAACCTTCTACCTACTCCAACTATCCTCAAGAAATTTGTTAGACAAAGATCATAGATGTGGATACATTGATATGATAGGAGGGATACCGTCCTAGGATTTAAACCAAAATAAAATCTCTAAGACTCTATTGTAAATCCAAAATAGACCTTTATTGATTAATGTAGTTCCTCTTTCAAGAGTGCTCCAAATCATAAAGCCTTTTCCCTTAAGGTTGCTATGAGGAACATCTTTACTCTCCACTCTACTTATATACTTTTAATTAAGTATTCTAGCCCAATCCTAATCTATATTAAAATACTAAGTCAAATATATTTTATCCACAAGGGCCTGACCATCAAGACTTGTATATCAAAGACTAAAACCCCCTTCCTACTTTAGACTACAAGCATATCCCCACTTAACCAAACTCCATTTCTATGAAAGTAAGTTATTGGCCCATGATAATTGTCAAGAGAAGACATCTTGCATAAGATGACTATATAACGGGGAGCCAGAATCATCTACTTTAGATGAGTCAACCTCTCAATAATAGAAATCCATATGCACATCTAAAAAGTGAATTTTCTTTGGAACTTATCTAAAAAATCCTACCAAAACATGTTATGAAAAGAGTCGACGACAATGGGAATACCAAGATACAAATAAAGGAAGAATTACAATTTAGAATCTAAGACTCCAAGAAATCCTAGTCTATATAAGTTAGGAAGTGTTAAAGAAGAAAATAGAGGACTTATGCTCATTAACCCTTTGCCCAAAGGCTTCCAAGTATATATCCAATATCTTTATGAGTTTAACTGCTTCATTAACTCTTGGTAATCTCGTAATAGCAGTGTTATCCATAAAATTCTATAAAATAAGAGTGATGAGGTGCTTTTTCACCCAAATTCTAGTCGTGAATCAACCATCACCTCATATGAGACTCTATAATCTCCCCAAACCTTTAACCATTAGAATTAATGAATAGGGTGAAAGAGGATCCCATTGGCAATGATCCTGAGAAGCTCCAAAGAGCTCAAAGTTCTCACTTTTATCAGAGATGATAAAGAGGATGGGGAAACACAACTCATGAGATACTTGATCCAATCACTAATGAACCTAAAAGATTCCAAAACCTTATGCAAAAAGGTCTAATTAAAATGGTCACAATATTTGGCCATGTCAATATGATAAACATAACCTTCTCTTTGGAGGTTGGCATGGAATGAATATCCTTTGTTACAATCACATCCCCATCCAAAATTTGTCTTCTTGCAATAAAACCCCCCTGCTCCTTTGATATTAAAGAGCTAGGTCATGGCTTAAGGCTCTCTGCAAATCAACCCAGTAGTAATTTTGTAGACCACATTGTTAAGGCATACAAGTATAAATAGGTCTGATAAATTAACTCATTTTTTATGAATAAGAGAAAGGAACATATCATTTATGAATTTAAACATCTATTTATTCCTTTGATGTGTTGGCAAGTTGGATGTGTTGTCCTTGATGCCAACATATATGTTTGTCAGTGTTGCAGTATGCTTATAGGTTCGATGAGAATTGGTGACTGAATGTTAGAGATTGCATACGTGAGGTAATGTTGTAAGGATTTTGTATTTGGTTCATGTTAAGTTACAGAGGCACACATGAAGATTTGGATATATTAAAGGTCAAGTATGGTGATTGGCTTATACATCATTTGTCAGTATTGACAGAGAGATCGAGATTGGTTTGGTGTGCACTTCCAAGTTGATATTTTTGTTTGTGCAACTAGGAGGAGATTTGAGACATGCTGACATGTCCTCATCTCAAAAGGTTCATGGTCTAGAGATCCGAAAGGCATTTTTCGGATGTTACAGATGAAGGTGACCATGTTCTTGAGGTTTGGTATGTAAGGTATTGTTAAATTCAAAGGTTCAGGTGGCTTTGAATGTTTGTGTGTGTTCTTCATGACACCTATGGATGTTATTGGGTTGTGTACCTAATGATTTGGCAATTTGCATCAGTTGTGGTGATCAATTTTGGAGAATTTTTTTTCTTCAGTCGATGGCTATTTTCTTATGTTCTTGGCTGACTTGATCAATAAAACAATTTTGTGTAAATTGAGGTGAGATTTACGGATGTGTTATGAGATAAAGGGTGTTGATAAGGATCATTTCTATGTTTTGGGATTCAAACATGGATTTGAATTGTGAGACTTGGCGCATGGATTTTCAACTTTAATTAGGGTTTTTTTACCTTATTATTAAAGGATAATGAATTAGGGCTAAAATTGTGTGTTCACAAGTGTGTGGATGATCCTAGATGCCTGTGATTGCTTATAAAGAAGTTGTGCAGATCTACAAAAGGTTAAATTGTTCATTTGATGGAGGAAGAGAGAATCACAACATAGATTTGTGTTGAGATTCATTGGAAGTGACCTTGGCATAAGGTAGGTACTACTAGTCAGTTCAAAAATCATCACATTATAGTCTGATTTGTCATTGTAAGATAATGAGTCTTCCTTTGGGTTGTATCCCCAGGCATTTTTGAGCGGTGAGCTCTAGCCAGTGTGCCTGAATGCATGTGCATTCCTCTTTTTTAATAAGTTGTACTTCTAACAAGGTATTTACTTATTGTGAAATCAAACCCACCATGGTTTTTCCCATTTGGGTTTCCATAATAAAAATATTTGTGATGTGTTGTGGATTTGTTTATGATTCATGCATGCAAGTTTAAATCATTAAGATCAGAGTTTTGAAGTGTATAAAGGGTTGTGAAGTTTATGAAATAATATATTCACCCTCCCCCCCCAATTATTTGCTACCATTTTTCCTAAAATTGGTATCAAAGCCTGGTCCCTTGAAGGAAGCCTAACAAACTTGAGGCATATATGAAGATGACAACATACAAGGACAGTCCAAGGTTTGATGGAACTAACTGCACTTTGTGAAAGAGTTGAATGATAATGCATCTCAGATGCATTAATGAAGATTGTTGGAAGATTACCACATCTACTTATAGTTCTTCTACAAATCCTACTACACTACAAGAGATCGGTGATGCTAAAGCAAATATCAGGGAAAAGGAAGCTTTGTTGAGTGCCTTCACTGATTCTAAAATGAAAAATTTCATGGAGTTATAATTTTCTAATGAAATATGGGAGAAGTTTCAGACCTTATATGAAAGAGACAAGGAAGTCAAGATTTCCAAGTTGTAGAGCTTGAAGTGAAAGTATGAAGCCTTGAAGATGAGTGAAGATGAGAGGGTTTCCTCTTTCATTCCTAGGGTGAAAGAAGTGGTGTGTGATATCAGATGTGCTGGAGGTAATTGAGAAGAGGAGGAGATTTTTGCTAAAATATTGAGATCTTTACCACCTTCCTATAGACACAAAATTGCAACTATTAAAGAGATTCAGACGGTGACACCTATAATAAGAGACAAGTTGATTGGTAAGCTTACTACTTTTGAGTTAAGTCAATTTGGTAATGAATTACCTAAGTTTGAGACATTATTCAAAGCCACTATATTTGGAAGGAACATGAAGAGATATGATTCAGGAGAAGGATCCACTAGGAGAATGTCAAGATCAGAGAAGAAGAAGAAGGAACTTGAAGAAGTAGAAAGATAACTTCAAAATTTGGAGGCATTGATTGCAAGAAGAAAATTCAAAGGTTATGGTAATTACAAATTCAAGATACCTCTCAAATATTTTTCATGCAATAAGATATGACACTTTGCTTCTAGATGTCTAGAAAGAGCTGCTAAATGGAAGAACAAAGCTAATGTTGAAAGGAAATGTTACTATGTTGTTGATGATGAAGGTATTATTAATGATTAATATGATGAATTTAATCATAGTGATGATGAATTTACTTTCATCACTATTGAACCGCCTCACAATAGGTGCTTAGTAATCATGCCCAAAGCCTCTCTTAGGAATAGTTTATTCAATCTAAGGATCGCTTCTCCCACCATGAGGTGCATTTAGTTTGTTAACCCAGGGACATATACTTGAAATGGTACAACACAGTATGTGCACTAAGTTACTTAAGGAGCCATTCTACCTATGCCGCAGGAAAGTAAAATACATGAAAGGAATCTATACTAGGACTGCAGGAAAGGAAACACACTTATCCCTTACTAAAATGAATGCTACAACTTGCAAACTCTACTTAAAATTATTCTTTCAACCTAGAGCATTCACTATAGCTATCCTTGCCTTTCCTTGTAGGTGATGCAGAAACATTCATAAAGTACAATGTTGCAGGAAGAAACTGTAATCTTATATCTAGAATGCTGGAAATGTAGAAAGTAAATCTATTCTACTTCTACTCTAATCCACCTACCAAGTGGCCCCCCTTGGTCGGCTTCTACTAATCTATGAACACAGAATATGAACCAAAAGTTACTTCATTATCTTTCAAAACTGATTACATGAGAATAAGACATGAAGCTGAAAATGAACTTGCTGAGCAAGATATGATCAGAACATTGTTTTTCTTCCAAAAATCCAAATTTACAAACAAACAGTCTCATCCCTATAAATAGAGGATTGACTTCTTTATTCCAAAATAGAAAATAAACTAACTAACTAAAACCGCGCCAAAGAGAGAAAACAGGAAGCGCAATGGCCCACGACGTGCACAATGAAGTCTAGGTGATAAAGTCAACATGCTGGTAATACGAAGGGAATCTAGCAAAGCTACATTTATGCATCTCTAAAATAGTGGTTCCTGATTTGCGGCAGCCGTGTCTTCTGATTTCATGATGGCTTATCTGCTCAAAGCTAGTCTTTACGTCCTCCTTCAATGCTGTCGACCACTTCCAGCGACTCCTACTTCCTGGAAAGATTAGTTAATATGCAAAAGATATTCATGCAAGCAGCTTATCAAATTAATCTAGATGTTAGAACACGCATTCTGATTATTATATGAAATACTGCAACATATATATAATATTGGCGTAATATGACATATCTATTCCACCCATGGTTTAATGGTTCTTTCTATACTTCACAAAAGTTCAACTGACTAAAAGTTCACAATTGTTCTGATAATACTTGAAAGCAGAGTGTAAGGATTAATATAATAGAGACAGTAAAACAGGCTCATCATTTGCCTCTTGGCAAGCTGAATGCTTGTCCTCAAGCATTACATCTTCTGGTAATTGCTCTAAAATCTCCAACCTCTGTTCTTCCTCTCCTTTGGATTTTAAAGGTGTAATAGAACCCTCTTGTTTTCTCCCAAACATCCACTTTGTGATCTTCCTGAAGTTGGTCAAGTCTGTTAGTGTTGATGTCATACAGGGGCTAGAGGAGCATCGGTGGCTACATGGTGAGTGGACACCAGAGTTCCTATCTAGTTTGCCTTCCCAGTTGTATGTATTTTGGCACTCTTTGAATAGCTACTTGGAGGTTGATAGTGTTTGTGTGTAAATGGGTACCTGTCGGAACATACACAAACAATCAATAGATCATTATATTAGCAACATGGGGTTAGTGAAAAACAAGGAAAACATAGTGAAACCCACTAAAATCGATCTATTGCCTTCTAACCTAGGAGGAGTGTGACCAACAACATATCAGCCCTCAGAATATGTTAGTGAATCAGTGACCAATACAACCTAGCATGAAGGATTTGATTGGAAACAAGCTAAATGATGAAACAAGCATGCAAACTAACTCTAAAATGATGAAATAGCACTAACAATTAATATGTAATGAAATAGCATGTAATCCTAGCATGAAAATGGTAGCATAACAATGCAATTTTGATCTCTAATGAAGGCTTATTTGCTCTCAAAACAGGCTTCTATTTATAGAAGAATGGGAGAGAGAGAG
>MU224667.1:183694-197182 GCA_018584345.1 Thuja plicata
ATTATCATTTTACAATTAGTCCCTCGGATAAACCAATAGAACTTCTTCAAAGTGATAGTTTGATGTGCATGCTTCCTGATTTGATTCATAGTCTATATTTTCAATTGGTTTTCTCATTTTGCATTGTCAAATTCTGTTGATTGAGGCCTTAGTCAATTGGTCTATCATCTGAGAAGTATTACCCATTTGAAATATCTCTGAATTTTTTTTAGGTTGCATGTACATTCCATAACACCTTTGAAGTGATAAGTTTTCTTGTAAAACTGTCTCTGAGGTTGAACATAAGATTGGAATGATCTTGACTCTATTGCCCATGGTAGAATAAGGCACTGGTCTAATCATTATTTGGATTATAGTTATTCAGTTCATTATTTATAGTTTTGTGATATCTTATCTATCTATTCATTTCAAATTACATACACATTTACTAAACATTCTTTAAATTACTTAAAGTATTTCAGTTTACAGTTCACGATAAATTGCTTTCTGTTAGATTTCTTTCAAGTTCCTTGCCATACTTGAGAGAGAAGGTTGAAGTGTTTCTTATCTTCTATAAAAGGCCTTGTAACTTGAAGGATAAGTCAAGGTATAGGCCTACCAACCTTGGTTTTGCAGAGCCAGAATTGCAGAAGTTCCAACCTTGCCTTGGTTGTGACTTGTTAGTTGGCCAAATTACTCGAGTTTCCCAACATTGGATTGACAAGTCCATAGGAAATCCAATTTGTCAATTTGAGCACCAACAGGATCTACCTGGATTCCAGCTTCAGATATAAAATGTCCCAGCACTATGCCTTCTTGCATCATCATGAAACATTTGTCCCTATTGAGAGACAAATTGTGTTCCTGACATCTAATTAGCACTCTTTCCAAATTCTTCAGGGCTTCCTCAAAGGTGACTCCAAATGTAGTAAAGTCGTCCATATATATTTCCATACAATCATGTGATATATCAACAAAAATACTGATTATAGCTCTCTGGAAAGTAGCTGGTGCATTGCATAAGCCAAATGGTAATAAAGAATAGGCATATGTAACCCAGGGGAATGTGAATGTAGTCTTCTCCTGATCTTCTGGAGCAATGCTGATTTGATTGTAGCCACTGTATCCATCCAGAAAGGACAAAATATTTCTTACCAGCCAGAGTGTCCAGGACTTGATCAATAAAGGGTAAAGGAAAATGATCCTTCTTTGTGGCATTATTCAACTCTCTGTAATCCACACAAATTTGCCATTTCCCCCCCTTTTTAGGTACAATGACCAAAGGTGATACCCACTTGCTATTAGAGATTGGATAGATGAAACCAGCATCTAGTAATTTTTGTAATTCACTTTTGACTATTTCTCTTAATGCTGGATTTATCCTTCTTTGAGGTTGGCATAGTGGTAAGCTACCATCATTAATATAGATCCTATGGGTACAAAGCGTGGGGTTTAGACCTAGCATGTCTCCATAATTCCAAGCAAAGGTTTTCTCATGATTACACAAGAGTTTAGTTAACAATACCATTTGTTGAGGTGGCAACTTGTTGTTTACATGGAGATTATGACCAGGGAAAATTTCCACAGCAGTTGTTAGCTCTACCATTGACATCTCATGTACTAGGTTTGTAGCTAATTCACATGGTAACAATTGGCTAATTAGCTCAGTGCTTGCTGGAAGGACACAATCTTCATAGGTACATAGCTGTAGAATAACACTCTCAGAAACATCTTTTGCTACTATACACTCATTGGTAAGAATACTCTGTATTACATCATTTTCATCTTGCATTTTTAGAAAAGACTGTCTATGCATCATCATAAGCTGAGCAACAAAGTTGACCTCTTCTTCCTCATCTCCTAGTTCTGGCCAAATGGGATCCTTCAAATCTGGCTGAGGCTGGGCTGGAGGATAGAGTGTTATTTTCTTTATTGCCTGGCCATTTGAAATTGTCATACTTCTTGATCTACAACTAATTTTTGCATCAGTGGTGGCTAACCAAGGTCTCCCTAGGATGACTGGATAGCCAACAAAGTTTACTTTTGGTGATAAGATGAGAAAATTAGCAGGGTATTCCCATGAGTCTAGGGTAACTACCACATCTTCTACAAGACCATCTAGAGTGACTGTTGAACTATCAGCAAGTTGTAATACTGTTGGTGTTGTTCTTAAGCCTTCTATACTTAGTCTGTGCATTGTATCTTTTGTCATCACATTAATGGCTACCCCCAAATCAACTAAAGCATTTTTAACAAATTGTCCATTAATTACCAAGTCAACTAGTGGAATTCCAGGGTCTGAATACTTGGGTATAACTACCTTTTCCAACATGATATCCGCAAGTTGCCCTATGTCATGAACTATTTGAGGGTCCTTCTTCCTCCCAGGCTTTTAAGGCATGCACCCTTAATAGCTTTCCCATAGATAGGGATGTCTTTGATAGCTTGAAACAAAGGTATTTGGATGTGCATATTTTTTAGCTTCTCAAGAATATCAAAAGGCATTTCCTCTTGGGATATAGGCTTTTCTATTGTGAGCCTTTGTGGAAAAGGAGGTTCAACTAAGGTTTCATCATTGATTTTGCTAGATTTTTGAGTTGATTGGGTGGTATTTTGCAATATAGCCTCTGGAAGAGGTGCTGATGCTGCATGAGTATCTACAACTTCTATGATATTAGGATGTTTGGGTGCAGGCAGAGTAGTACTTGACCTTAGATGCATGTCAAATATCTCTAGAGCATAAGCAAGATACTGTTGTGTATCAGTAGTCTACATTGGTTGATGATGTTGCTTGCTATTTGGATTTGGTTGTGGCTGAGCAGGCAATTGTGTTTGCTTTGGATTGGGGCTAGTGGCTGCAGGAGGCGACATTATTATAGGAGGTGGAGCTGGCGGTGGCAATTGTGGAAAAGCAGGATTTTGGTTAGGCCACTGTGGAGGCCCCCTCCATTTATTATTTTGCTATCAATTTCCTTGCAGTGGTTGCCATTGGTTTTGCTGGTTAGGCCACTGGTTATCCCAGGTTGGCTGAGAGTATTGAGGAATATTCTGATAACTTTGATTTTGCCATTGACTATTGTAAGGATTTGAAAATTGCAATGGGTCTTTAGGCATACCTTATCGTTGTGCCCATGGGTGACGTTGAGCAACAAAGAACACTTGATCGTCATCTCCTTCTATCTTCATGTACTGAGTAGGCAAATGTTGATTTTCCAGATTCACCACCAGCTTGCATCCGCACTCTTTCTTTTGTTTATGGCAATGAGGACAATACTCAACTAGCTGCAATTCAACATCTGCATGTTTCTTCTTGGCAATCATGGTGTCAAGATGTGTGGCAACATCATTAATGATGTCTTGCTTGAAATTTTCTAGCAAATTAGATATCTCCAACTTAGAAACACCTAAACTACTCCCTTTAATTGTTGTAGACCGATATCCTTTGCTTTTCTTCCCAGTTGATCTGGAGTAGTTGAGACAGATTTTCTTGAGATCATCCCAAGAAGATTGGGATATGTCCCCACCAGCCATGAGGTCCAATGCTTCTAGACAGATGTCATTCACTCCTCTCAAGAAGACTAGTTTCTGCGAATCCTCTGCTAGAACATGTTGAGGGTTCTTCTGCATAGTATACATGAAATGTGAAACATAGTCCTCCAAGGTTTCATCCTCTTTCTACGACATTCTAAAAATTTCATCTCCCGTTGGGTCACCCCCCTTGCAATTTTCTTTGTATTTCTGTAGAAACAGGGTCTGCATCTCATCCCATGTGCCCGCTGCATTTGCTCCTAATCCCATGAACCATCGTAAGGCTGACTCTTTCAGTGTTGCTGGAAACAGCTTGAGTTTGGGGGCATTAGTGTTATAGTCAAAGCTACGATAGAGGATGTCAAACTCAAATAAAAAGGTGTCAGGATCTTTGGTTATAAACCCATAAAATTTTGGAAGTGCAGCTGAGGGTATATTCTTGAGGTTAGCATTGTTTATAAGGCTCGACAGAGGAAATGGGAAAGTAGGGTGTGCCATTACTGGAGGTATCAGGGGTGAAACTTGTTGTTGGAAAGGAATATTAGCCACAAGATTGTTATTAGCAGGTGTGTTTGGGTTAGAATTATCAAGAAAGTTGGCCAAGATTTTAGCAAAAGGCCGGAGACCACTTATATCAAAAGACCCTTCTCCAGCAGTAGATGTTGCAGGAAACTCTAGACTTGCATCGACAAAAGGTAACTCAACTTGTTCATTCAAATTTGTAGACTCTCCTGGAAGAAATCTACCATATTCATCTCTTATTCTTCCCCTTCGATGCATGCAAATGAATTCTTCACACTCGTGAAGCAAATTTAGGACCACAGACCACTAAGCTAACTAAAAGAATGAAAAATGACTCAGAAGATTTCTTATCTTGACACCATCCCCGACAGTGGCGCCAAAAATGAACCACCTCACAATAGGTACTTAGTAATTGTGCCCAAAACCTCTCTTAGGAATAGTTTATTCAATCTAAGGATCACTTCTCCCACCATGAGGTGCATTTAGTTTGTCAACCCAGGGATGTATACTTGAAATGGTACAATACAATATGTGCACTAAGTTCCTTAAGGAGCCATTCTACCTATGTTGCAGGAAAGTAAAATAC
The DNA here is from genome assembly GCA_018584345.1 of Thuja plicata. Taxonomy (NCBI): domain Eukaryota; kingdom Viridiplantae; phylum Streptophyta; class Pinopsida; order Cupressales; family Cupressaceae; genus Thuja; species Thuja plicata. Next base: position 188,310 of record MU224667.1, read on the forward strand.
ATGAAAGGAATCTATACTAGGGCTGGAGGAAAGGAAACACACTTAGCCCTTACTAAAATGAATGCTACAACTTGCAAACTCTACTTAAATCTATTCTTTCAACCTAGGGCATTCACTATAGCTATCCTTGGAGGTGCTGCAGGAACATTCACGAAGTACAATGCTGCAGGAAGAAACTATAATCTTATATCTAGAATGCCATAAATGTAGAAAGTAAATCTATTCTACTTCTACTCTAATCCACCTACCAAGTTGGCCCCCTTGGTCGACTTCTGCTAATATCTGAACACAGAATATGAACCAAAAGTTACTTCATTATCTTTCAAAACTGATTACATGAGAATAAGACATGAAGCTGAAAATGAACTTGTTGAGCAAGATACGATCAGAACATTGTTTTTCTTCCAAAAATACAAACTTACAAATAAATAGTCTCCTCCCTATAAATAGAGGATTGACTTCTTTATTCCAAAACAAAAAAGAAACTAACTAAAACTGCACCAAAGAGAGAAAATAGGAAGCGCAACAACCTACAATGTGCACAATGAAGTCTGGGCGATCAAGTCAACATGCTGGTAATACAGAGGGAATACAGCAGAGCTACATTTATGCATCTCTGAAATAGTGGTTCCTGATTTGTGGTAGCCATGTCTTCTGATGCCATGATGGCTTATCTGCTCGAAGCTGGTCTTTACGTCCTCCTTCAATGCTGTCGACCACTCCCAGCGACTCCTACTTCCTGGAAAGATTAGTTAATATGCAAAAGATATTCATGCAAGCAGCTTATCAAATTAATCCAGATGTTAGAACACACATTCTGATTATTATATGAAATAATGCAACATATATATAATATTGGCGTAATATGACATATCTATTCCACCCATGGTTTAATGGTTCTTTCTGTACTTAACAAAAGTTCAACTGACTAAAAGTTCACAAGTGTTCTGATAATACTTGAAAATAGAGTGTAAGGATTAATATACTAGAGACAGTAAAATAGGCTCATCAACTATCAAAGAAGATGATCCCAAGTTTGCAAATCCTATGCCTACTAGTTCTACTTATTGTGTTGTTGACGAGAAAACCTTAGTTGTTCACACTGTCAAGAATGATGAATGGGTAATAGATAGTAGATGCTCTCATCATATGACTGGTGATAAGAGAAAATTTGTGAGCTATGAGAAGTATGATGGTGGTATGGTAAGACGAGGAGAAAATGTTAGTAGTATGATAAGAGGTAGAGGTTATATTTATCTAGATGGAAAGAATAATGTGGACGATGTATTATATGTGGAAGGTTTGAAACATATTTTTCTTAGTGTTGGACAGTTGATGGAGAAAGCATATGGCCTGCATTTCAAGATGACGAGTGCAAGATCTTGAATAACTATGGGAAGGAGGTTGAAAAAAGATCAAAGAAAAAAGGTAACACATTTCATTTGAATACTAGTCTGATAAGTTGCTTGATTAATCAATTAGATGAAAGATGGTTATCGCGTAAGAGGTTGTGTCATGTGAATTTTGACAATATCGAGGCAATAAGTTTTACTCATGTTGTTAGATATATTCCTAGAGTGAAGAAGCTTGCTAATACTATTTGAAAAGAGTGTCAATTAGACAAGCAAACAAGAGTAACCCTCCATTCTAAATCAGAAAATTCTAATGGATTGTTAGATCTTGTTCATACTGATTTGTGTGGTCTTGCTAAGATAAGAAGCATGCAAGGTGATAGATACTTCATGTTGCTCATTGGTGATTATTCTAGAATGGTATGGTAACTTTATTGAAGGAAACATTTGAAGCTTTTGAGAAGTTTAAGGCATTTAAGAACATGGTCAAGACTCAGATAGTGTTGAAGGTGAAATGTATGAGATCAAACAGAGGTGATGAATTCACATCAAGTGAATTCTATTATTTTTGTGAAAATAATGGGATAAAGAGATAATTATTTGCTCCAAGGATTCCACAACAAAATAGAGTGGTGGAGTGAAAGAACATGCCCATTATAGACACTGAAAGGATCATGATTCTTTAAGGGAATGTGATGCAAAGTGTTTTTGGTCGTGAATGACACTGTCTTGCTAAGATGTCCTATAGGCTCTTTGAACCAACCAATGGTTCTTGCTTTGAAAATTGAAACTCCACCTTCCCAAGGTGGTCCAAGAATGTTTTAGGGATCCATCCAAGGCCTTTATTCCAATAAAATCCTCACTTATTTAGGAGATCCAATCTCCCTCTCCAAGAGTCTCTTCTTTCATTTCCTCTCTCAAGCACCCAAACCCTTGCACTTAGGATCTTTCCATGGACTTGCAGCAGGCCATGTATGGATTTGATTCACCTTCTTTCCTATGTATTTTTTTCTTCTATGACCATTGGTTCTACTTTAAGAACTCCACAATATGACCTAGGAGGAAACATGCCTAATAGAGACCTTAACCCTAATTCAAGAGTTTTTTGGAGACACTTCTCAAACTTCCCAAACAACCCTAACTTCTATTACTAGTTTTGGAAACCCTTTATCCTCCTCCTTTAAATAGTGCAAAATAGGTTATGGGTTCTCTGGTTGGTTAGGTCAACTCACAGGAGTCCAATTTAGGTCTTCCTAGGTCTTAACCAACCTATGACAGATATCTTCCAAGAACTCTTCACTAGTCGATTAGGATAAATCCACAAACACTTGAATTAGGTATATATGACCTGAAATATTCCTTCCCTGCACATTTATCACACCCACACCCTTGCATTTGTATAAACTATACACCATATCCTCGCATCAGGCTTGCCACATTTTTCATGCCAATCCTAGGGTATCATTGGAAAAATGGTGTTTCTTCCTTCACAACCCTAACACATTAAAAAAATACTAAAATAAAATCTATTATAACATTTCCCAAAGATTCAACGTACTCCCATAGAGGAATGTTAGAATTTAGGGCCTTTTGCATGCAAACCCTCAAATTCAAGAATTACATACCTGTTTTAAATCAAACTAATACTAATCCTATCCATGAACACTTCAGAACTTCAAACCAAAATAAAATGAAAAATAAAGCATCATATTACACCACCAATCCATTGGATTTCTTCTAGCAATCCGTACAGACTCCACTACTCTGAAACAACATATTAGCAGGCAAAACACAGTTATTGGAGAGAAAAAATTAAATTTTCTTTCCCAATTGATAAACAACCTTTGAAAATTGGTTCCAAGGCCTTTTAAAATCCCTTGGATAATTTCCAACCACTTGAAATGACCCATGGAACCATTGAGAACAATCTTGGAAAAATTGCTCACAAAGTTGCAAAGTGCAACTATTGCAACTTTTACATCGTTTGCAATTTAGCACATTTGAGTAATATTTTGGAATCGATGAGATTCCCACATATAATAGACACTTAAAAATGATCCCTAAAAATATTAGGTGACCTCTTGGACCTTGGAAATTGCATGACCAAGCAGGATTGTACTAGGGATTATAGCTTTGCCATGTGGCTTATTCCATTTCACAACAAAATTGATGGACCTTATAGGTCATCTTGCACCAACCTATACTAGATTTCCTTAAGTTGTACAATACATGATAATATTGCCTTAAAGGCTTAAAAAACAAGACTATTTCCTGTGAACCACTTGTGCCCCTGCACCATAATGTTGCACAGATGTTTTGGAGAGAAGTAGTCAACACTGCAGTAACACTCTTAACCGAGTGAAAATCAGAGGAACAAGTAAGACACCTTATGAACTTTGGTGTGGAAATGTGACTACAATCATATATTTCATAATTTTTGGTAGTAGATGCTACATAAAGAGAGATGAAGATATAGGGAAATTTGATGCAAGGAGTGATTAAAGTATATTCGTTGGATATTTTTCCAAGACCAAGGCATATAAGTGCTATAACAAGAGGTTGAAGAAGATAGTGGAGAGTACTAATGTCGAAGTTAACGAAAGCCTTGATAATCTATCCAGATCTGTTGGATATGATTTTGATGATCAGAATGTCAGTAGTAATCAGGGACAACAACATCAAGTTCAGAACCAAATCCAAAGTGGTCTAGTGATTGCATAAGATGAGACCTACACAAGTGGATAAGAGGAAGCACAAAAGTCAGTGGTAAGGTAAAAGACACAAAGGTATGTAAGAATAAACCATTTTGAAGATTAGATCATTGGTGATAGGAACGAGGGTGTTTAGACTAGAAAAAGGGTTGCAGAAGTTCATATTTAACTAATATTAGAGATTGAAGAAAAGGATGATCCTCGGGATAAAGCTATTGAAGAAGAGCTTATGATTGCAAATAACTACAAGGAAAATCTCATGATCATTTTATCCAAACTTGATTCATTGTTTCAAAGTCAGAGGAATTCAATAGACAAGAGTGGTGTCATATTTGAGAAAGGAGAAAGTTCTAGATCTGGTCAAAACAAGCCTAAAACTAAGTAGACTTGAACAAGACTACCTAAAACTAAAAGAATTAGGGGTAAGTGATTTGTTTGTGGTAAGATTGGTCATAAAGTTGTGGATTACAGGAAGAAAAATCATTTGTTTCTAGTTGTAAAAGGCATGATAATAACTCAAATGCATGCAGTGATGTGAGAAAGGAGAATAATACTATGAAAATAAAAAGAGTTAGATGTTTTTCATGCAACATAATTGGTCACATTCCCAGTCAATATGCTACTAAGAAGAATGAAGGAAGTGCAAAAAATATTTTTATGCATTTTAGATGTAACATATCTGAACACATTGTTAAATATTGCAGAATCAAGAAAGTGAACAAATGTGGTTTGGTAGGGATGAACAAGAAGGTGCAAAAGAATGATCAAATTAAGAAGAAAAATGTGGATGGGAAAGTTAGAATGTCAAAGGAATGCAAAAAGATGACAAAGGAAAAGAGAAGATAAGAATGGATAAAGGTCAGGAGCATAGAAATAAATTAAAGAGCAAGAAGAGTAAGGATAATGCGGAAAAAGGAATATACTCTTGTAATTCTCAAAGGCAAGCTAGGGGTGATTGACCCTCCTAACCAGAACTAAAGATGCAGGGAGTTGCATTAGTTTGGTGGAGTTAATCATATTATCTTGTGATACAAATTGATGTGAGGAGGTTTCTACTCAAGGGGAGTAGTGGATTGCTATGTTCAGGTTGGTGTTTATTGGTCTCTAGGGGATAAGAAAAAATGGCTGAGAGAGAAAGGTGGTTATGCCTTATCCATTGATGTCAAAGGGGCAGAGGAAGGCATATGAAAAATTATTGTGTATCATTGAGCTAAGGGGAGCTAAATTCTTTCTTTTCACATCACATGTTACCGTCAATGCCAAAGGGGGAGATTGTTGGAAAGTTGGATGTGTTGTCATTGATGTCAAACTATATGTTTTCTAGTGATACAATATGCTTAGAGGTTTGGTGAGAATTGGTGACTAAAGGTCAGAGGTTTCAAACATGAGGTAATGTTGTAGTCAGTCTATACTTGGTCCATGTCAAGTTACAAAGGCGCGCATGAAGATTTGGATATGTTATGAGGTCAAGTATGGTGTCTCAATTATACACTATTTTCTAGTATTGATAGGGTGACATAGATTGATTCAGTGTGCACTTCCAGGTTCATATTTTTTTTTACACACCTAGAAGGAGATTTGAGACATGTTGATGTTTCCTCAATTCAGAAGGTTCATTGTCCAAAGATTCACACGACATTTTTTAGATGTTACAAATGAAGGTGACAATGTTCTTGAGGTTTGATATGTAAGATGATGTTGAATTCAAAGGTTCGGGTGGGTTTGAATGTTTGTGTGTTATTCATGATGCCTATCAATGTTCTTGGGTTGTGTGCTTGATGATTTGGCAGATCTCATTGTTTGTGGTGATCAAGTTTAGAGGATTTTTTTTTTCAGTCAGTGGCTATTTTCTTCTGTTCTTGGCTAACTTGATTAGTAAAACATTTTTGTGTAAATCAAGGTACGATTTACGCATGTGTTATCAACTTGAGGGTGTTGAACATCATTTTTCTATGTTTTGGCGATCAAACATGGATTTGAATTGTGAGTCTTTGCGCGTGGATTTTCAACTTGAATTAGGGCTTTTGTTGACCTTGGTTGTTGTTAAAGGATGATGAACTAGGGTAGAATTTGTGTGTGCACAAGTGTGTGGATGATCGTGAATGCCTATGATTTCTTGTAAAGTACTTGTGGAGATATACAGAAGGTCAAATTTCTCATGTAAAGGAGGCAGAGAAAATTTATATAGAGACATGTGTTGAGCTTCATTGGAACCGACCTTGGCATAAGGTAGATGCTACTATTCAATTCAAAAATCATCAGATTGTAGTCTGATTTGTCATTGTAAGATAATGAGTCTGCCTTTGGATTTTAGCCCGAGGCATTTTTGAGCAGTGAGCTCTAGGAAGTGTGCCTGAACGCATGCACATTCCTCTTTTGTAATAAGTTGTACTTATAGCAAGGTAATTACTTATTGTGGGTTCAAGCCCTGTCATGGTTTTTCCCATTTGGGTTTCCACGATAGAAATCAACATGTTATGTGTTGTGGATTTGTTTCTTATTCATGCATGCAAGTTTAAATCATTAAGTTTGGAATTAAGTATTTTAAGGATTAAGGGTATAAAGGGTTTTGAAGTTTAGGAACAACTTATTCACTCCCCCTCCCCCTCTCAGTTGTTCGTTGTCATATTTCCTACATGATATTCCAAAACCACCTTTAGAATTTCCAAATTGACAATATCCCAAAACTCCTAATAGAAAAACATTATGCCTTAGGGTTTTTCCTTTCTTCACATAGAACATGATTCCCTCTAATTCATCCAAAGCAATGGTTTTTTTTTCCATGAATTATTTATCTCGATAAAAACCAATGAGGGGATACATTCTAAAATAAGATCCTCTTTCTCCATTTCCAGAGGGGTATCCTTAGTAAATAAAGTGGAATAATAGTAACTCTAAGGATTTGTAAGAGGTAACGACATTATCATGGCTCCTATCCTTGAAAGAGTTATAGAAAGAGGCAATGTTTCTATCTCCTTGTAACTAGTCAATACAAGACTTTTGCTTCCAAAATATTTCTTTGCAGAATTCCCATTCATCCACATCATTCATAGTTGTTGATTTTAATAAGAAGGATCCCTCTGTTAAATTTTGATCCTAGATATAATGAGGGATTTCATCTAGGTGATATTGGAAAATTCACTTTAGTTGTGAAAACATTGCCTTAATGCTACAAGTTCCATATTTTTACTGTGTACTTAACATATTGAAGCATCTCGGTAGATGAGAACATTATTGTTCCAAATGTAGGCATCCCTTTGGACCAAAAATTTGAAATGAACTCCTATATATAGGAGTCTTTAACACATGAGTTAGAATTTAAATGAAGTATTTTAAAAGGTTTTGAAGAAGGTAGTTGAAAGTTTTATCAACCAATGATCCAAGCCTTTCTAGTCAAGGATCTTTGAGTTGGTGGTTCAACTAACTCCAACCCAAAAATTAGACAAAAGGAACCTATCTAATCCATTCTAGATAACATTTTCACCCCACCTCTTATTATTCCAAGTAAACATAGCATTAGATGACTCTATGTCTAAATAGTTCAAGATATATACATTATCCCTTATGAGCCTCGATTAATGCTCAACCTTGACAATACATACCCTCTTTTCCTCCACAAAACAACATTGAAATATCCTGGAAAGATCGAAGGAAGATAGGGATAAAGATACCTAAGCAACCTAATATGAGACTAGAGCAGAGACTTTATAGAGAGATTAATTAAATCATACACTTCAGTCAGAGGATTTAATTTCCATTGATTTTAAATTCGAGGCAACCATAAACATCAAATATCTACTATAAATCCACAACATAGGAATAAATTTGCATGGGGCTCAAATAAATGCCACACTACCGAAACTACCTTGAACCTTAACACAATGGCATTGACCTCTAGTCAAAATCCAAGAAGCCAAGCTCAACATACCTTACACAAAATAAGTAGTCTCCTACACGAAGACAATATCTAGAGAATGAAATCAAATAAAATCTTGGATAGCCTTTCATCTAAGGATTTTATTGAAACCATTTACATTCCGTGAAAGAACTACCATTTTTTATATGGAGAGAAATGGGAATCAATGATTTTCACTAAACCTGACTCAACCAACATATCGTCAATTAATTTTAGCTTTTCTTGGTCTTTCTTCATACCCGCCTTAGGAGGCTTCATAGGATCCCCATATTTAATATTTTTTTGTGGCCTCAATCAAGGTGGGTTCCCTTACTTTTATCAACATCCTAAGGGTCCGTCTCTAGACAAGACACAAAACTAGCCAAACCTAGACAATATTTCACCTCTTTGTATCCACTAGTCTCCAACTTACCTAAACTCAACAAGGAAACATTTCGGTTAGTTAGAGAATATTGGCCTCTATATTGTGAACCATTTTTAAGAATGTTATCCTTTTGAACAACTATTTGTTCTATGCACATATGTTCCTTACCAATGATCATCCCTTTGAGGGCCTCATCAAATTGGTCTACATATATAGAGCATAAAATATGTTAAACACCTCATTTTTCTACCTATCCTTAAGATTTATCTTCTTCCCACATCCCTTATTTCAGGTATTGACCAAACTTAATCCCTTTTTATCTTCCTTGATATATGCTTTCCATTTGTCCTATTTATGTGATGGACAAGATGACCCATTACTTGATGGCCTTAAAAGACTATAGTTATGACATATCTATTGAAAATGACTCTTCAGGGAAGATCCAACAACAAAATGAAAGAGTTTCACAATCAAAATGTTATATCAGAGAGGTGGATCCCAATAATATTTCCATAGAATCTGGTAAAGGC
>MU224667.1:221416-231442 GCA_018584345.1 Thuja plicata
AGAATGTTGCAGATGCATTAACGAAACCAGTGGGCACTGTGAAGTTCAGATGGTGTTCGGAGTCTATGGGCCTTTTGGCCTATAGCGGTTAGTTCCTGTTATGTTCCTATTGCTCTTACAAGGTGTTTGAAAAGTGGGAGAATGTTAGGAATAAGGTGTACATGTCTAGTTGGCATGTTGATGTGTCACTCCACTTGATGTGTCAGCATCTTGAATGGTGTGTAAGGAGATCATGGCTGAAACGGTTATGACGGATTCCTATGACATGTAAGAGCTATTTCTAGGAGATTTCAATGATAGGTGAAGACATGCAAGACATGTGGCAGCTGATAAAGTTGAGTACTTTACACTCTTCCACAATCTTTGGAAGTTTCCCTAAAAAGGAAAGCGCATGATATAAGTATTTTTAGGGTTATAGAAAAGTATACAGAAAAGAGTGTATTGTTGGTATAATCTGATGCTACTGGATTTGTCTGTGTGTGTCGATTGTCTCCTGAAAGAAATTGCATTGCAAGTGTGTTGTAACCGTTGTGTTGAAGATAATACATTGTACAGGTTTTGGAGTGCTAGGGTTTTTTACCGAAAGGTTTTCCCTAGGGTAAATCATTGTGTCATTCTCTATTTTTTGTATGCATGGTATGTGGCCGCAATATCATTGTTAAAGTAGTTAACGAATCTGAAATTGTAAGGGTTTAAAAAGAATTTGCACAATACTTTCCCATAGAGATTAGTGTAGGAAGCTATTTCCGCACTTGAGTTTCCTTACAGATTTGACCATCTTTTCCCGAGACAAGTGTGACCATTCTGCCCATCTCGCTCAGATCTGCAAGAGATGTTGGTATGGAATATCCCTCAACCCCAAGAAGTGCATATTCGGGGTCACCGAAGGGAAGTTGCTCAGGCATATCATCTCTGAGAAGGGCATAGCCATTGACCCTGAGAGAGTTGAAGCATTGCTAAACTTACAAATGCCTGACAACAAGAAAGAGATGCGATCCTTCTATGAAAAGATCAACTTCGTCTGGCGGTTCATCACTGGATTCGCCGAAATAGTCAAACCACTCAATGAGATGATGAAAAAGGATACTAAGATTGAGTGGAGTCCTGAAGAAAAGTGAGCATCCACCCAGATCAAGCATACAATAACAGAAGCACCCATCCTGGCTAGTCCAGACTATTCCCTTCCATTTTACATTTACTCCTTTGCTTTGCCGCATTCTGCCGCAGCAGTGTTGACTCAAAAGGTTGAAGGGGAAGAACAACCAATAGCTTTCATGAGCTCCCCCTTCAAGAACGTTGAAGTATGATATTCATCACTAGAGAAACAATCCTTCACTCTAGTTCATGCCGTGAAGAAATTTCAGCATTATATTCTCTGGAGCAAGGTACATGTTATCATTTTAGACCAAGTCGTTAAGTCTCTGCTGATGCAGAGCGAGTTGGGCAAACGACGGGGGAAATGGATGGCCATCCTCCAGGAATATGACTTAGAAATGTAGCCCATGAAGATAGTCCAGGGACAGGGATTGAGTCGAGCGATGGCAGAAGAGACTCCCCGCATAGAATGTCAAGCTTACACAGTGGAGTCAATCACTCAAGACCCGTGGTATACCAATTTGGTATATTTGCTACTAAATAAAAAATGCCCGAAGGGGTTACCTCTCAATAAACGCTGCACCCTGTGGATGAAAAGCGCCCACTTCATGATCAAAAACTCTGCGCTCTACTGCAGGAACTACGAGGGAGTGTACCTCCGGTGCATTGACCGAGACCAAGCTGTGAAGATGATTGATGAATTTCATGAGCAGTTTAGAACTGGGCATGGCTCAGCCGACGCCACTGCCCATCAGATCCTTCAGGCCAGATACTATTGGCTCTGTATGTTCAAATATATTTACACTCATGTTAGAAAATGCCACACTTGCCAAACTGCGGCGCATCGTGAGCGTAACCCGGCTATGCCTTTGCAACCAGTCTTCGAGGCTAGGCCCTTTGCCCAATGGGCATTTGACTTCATCTGGGAGATCAACCCCAACTTGTCTGTCAACCACCGATACATTCTCACTGCTACTGATTACTGCACCCGGTGGTCCGAGGCTATACCTTGCAAGAATAACACGGCAGACGTAGTTATCAAATTTCTGGTAGAAAACATCGTCACAAGGTTTGGAATGCCCTTTGCTTTGGTATGTGACAATGGTCTAACATTTTATTTAGCATAATTACTCGAGTGGACCTACAACCGAAGGATCACTCTGAATTTTTCCAGTAACTATTACCCCCAGGGGAATGGCGTTGCTGAATCTACGATTAAAAATCTACTTGAAGTGATCAAACACCTGCTAGAATAGAATCACCGGGATTGGCATCAAAAGTTGAAGTTCACCCTCTAGGCGGATCGCATTCGCATTAAGGCCGCCCTGGGAACATCCTCGTTCCATCTAGTTTATGGCCAGAACCTTGTATTCCCGGTTAACTTACAGATCCCAGTTTTACAATTTATGCAGGAATTCAGCAACAAGGACAACATCGTGGAGGTTCGGCTCCTAAATCTGGTGTGAATGGAAGAACAACGAGACGCATCCCTTGAACATTTTGCGCATCATTAAGTAATGGTAAAATGATGGTTTGACCGCAGAGCCCAGTACAAGGCTTTTCAGATTTTGGACTTTGTCCTATTGTGGGACAAGGCCCAGAAAAAGAAAGGAAAGCATACCAAGTTTCAACGGCTCTGGCTCGGACCATATCTAATCTCATAAATCTGCGGGGCAAATACTTACCACCTTAACACCATGACTAGGGAACCTGTCTCATTGCCCGTCAATGGACAGTTTCTCAAACACTACTTTGAATAGGGTAAGTTTTTCCGAAATTGTACTTTATGTAAAGCCTTCCGCTTGCAAATATTTCTCTCCTGGTGCCTTGTTGGGAGGTACCGCGTCTTGTAAATAGCCTTGTCGGCTGCCCTCTGGGGTAGTCCTCTTTTGGTGGTTTTTTTTTTTTGTTTCTGGTTTTCTTTTTGGGTCTCGGCGTTTTGTTCTGTCTTGTAAGGTTTAGAATGCTTCGCGTAAATTCTGGTCTCTGGTATGATGTTTGTAGCATGGTGAACTTAAGAATATTTCTTTAGCATAGTGGAACTGGCCTGGTCTTCGGAGCTGTTTTATAGGTTTAGTGGTACATTTTGAGCAATCTCCATCGGGTTTTATCTCTGGAGGTCTAGCAATCAGTGAACAAAGAAATATAAGGAACAAGTAATCAGACATGCTGAGGGTAGATCGGTTGTACTGGTTGGTTGACCCAGGTCTGAAACTTTAAGGAATTATTTCCAGGTCTGGAGTTTTATCCCCTCTTCAACATATAAATATAGGTGGAAAGGTGAAAGAAGTACCGCCATTAAAATTAGCTAAGCTTAAGTTTAATGGTGAAAGAAGTACCACCTTCCCACCTAGAAATAAACAAAATAACAAGAGGGAAAGCAGGACGAAGCTCCGACCTCCGAGAGAAATAAAAAAATTAGATGACTGGTTCAATGTAATTGGTGCCTCTTCTCTACTCCTCCCAGAGGTCATTGGCTTGATCTCCTTCCAAAGCACACACGCCACCACTGATGAAAGACTATAGACTGGATCTCGTGTGGTCATATTCTCTCATATATGTTGCTCCTTGCTTGTCAGCCACTTCGAGTAGTGACTTATTCTAGTTTTGCTAACAAGAGATTCTGTAGTTCTCAAATGCACTAAGGCATTTGTCCCAGATAGTCACCATTTGTTATTCCCTACATCCCCGTGCCTACATTTTATGTGCAAAATGTTGGGTCCCCCTTTTTTATTTTTTCTTGTGGTTCTTGCCTTGTCTTTCTCCTTTTATTTTCTTTCTCCGAGGTTTTCTTCCCCGCTGTCGTGTTTTGTTTTGTTGGTTTCTTGTGCCTCTGTGACCTTTGGTCTTGAAGTTTGTCATCCTTTGTCGTCCTTTGTTGGGAGCCAAATTCTAGACTCTGGGATTCTTCGCCACGATGTTCTCTTTCCTTAAGGTGATATCGTCATAGAAAATCCCCGGGCCCGGGGTCTGGAGGTCTATCTATCTGGAGTTTGCTGGAAGGAGGTGGATTGCTTTTTACCGTGGGTATAAATAGAAGTTATCTATCATTTTCACATTTACCACGATTAAAACACTCAAGCAATCAGAGCAATTTCAGAGTGATTTCAGAGCGATTTCAAAGTGATTTGCAGAGATTTAACGATAATCAGTGCTAAATACTTCCATCATTTCAGAGCGATTGTGAGTGCTTTATAGTGGTGGGTTGTGGTCATTGGGTAGTTGTGGCTATTGCAGAGCTTCTATGGAGGCTTCTTTCCTTCTCCTTTTAGCGTTCTCAGGTTAGTGCCTCTTTTTCCCTTCGATTTTCCTTCTGTTTGGTGTGTTTCCTTTCTATTTTTGGTTGTCTTTGCTTCCTTCTGTTTTGTTCATTTTCTCTTTCTGGTTTTGCCGCCCGTTGGTGGGTCGGCTCTGCCAGAGGGTTGTCTGCCCTCTGTGCAGGTGTGGTTAGCTTGTAAATAGTGTAGAAAGCTGTATATATTTTGTGCTTTGCCTAGTTTCCCACAGATGTCATTTTGCGATGTATATATGTAAATTTTAGTGTATATTTATTGTATATCCCTCCATTCCTCATGTATATATCCCTTGGGTCTGATGTATATCCTTTCGAATAGTTTAGAGAGCTCCATAAGTTGCCTGTGTCGCTATTTTTCCGCCCATAAGCTTGTTTCAAGCAGAATACCACCTGTTTGAAACTTGACTCTTGGCCAATTTCAAACAGGCAGTTTTCTCTCTCCTCCATAAAACCAGCCTAGCCCTCATTTATGTCCCATGCACACATTTAAATCCATCCAAGTGCCTTCAATTTTTGCACATTCAGACAGTTGGCTCCGCTGTCATCGCCATAACTCCCATTTATTACCTACCCACGTGGGCCTGACGGTTTGCCTTTTTACACATCTTCACCAACGGTTACTTCTCTAGGCACCGGGTCTCCTACCATCATCCATCCCATGTCCTTCTTATCAAAGGTGATAAAATTCCTGGACCCGGATGATCAGTCATAATCCTAAGTTCATGATATGTATGTGCTTTTCGGAGTTTTTGAATGAAACTAACTTTTCAGGGAAAGCAGACATCACGGTGGTAAGATCTCTGGACCCCGGAGTATTTATTTATTAATGTGTTCTGATGGTCACTTTGCCTTGCAGGTTTCCAGAGTGCACTTCCAAACATGTCTGAAGCATCTGCATCCTCACCACCCAGAAGTCTGGAACTACCTTCCACAGCGGCTACCAGAGCGGCTGTTAAATCCAAATTAGAAATGGCCCTTGAGAAGTTGCCCCTAACCATGAAGTTTGTGAAGGACAGTGTTATCATGAGCTTGAAGATCGAGTCTAAAGTTAAACTCATTATAGACACCAGCGTCGGGACATGGCCCGAGATGCAGGCCTTAGTGAAAATGATATACATCCAGCGACAGGCTGGAGATCAGCTGGCCATCAATGTCAGGGACTCTGGGATTCCTAAGGTGGCTTGTTTCCTGTGCTCTGTACAATCTCCAGAGCTTATTCTGATGATGGCCGCTAATTACAACTCTTATGTCTGGGCTGTTATGCTCGTAACCATAGAACCCACCGGATACCCTACTCCTCTGGTATCCCTCGACCCTGATACATTCCAGGCAGGTCTGGGGATCCGCCAATTTGACAAACCTTCTGTGGTTACAAGGTCGGATGCCTTGGCCCAATTCACGCAATTGGAGGAGGCCGCCCGGATATACATGAACGTTTACTGGCTCAAGGTCCCAAAGAGAGACCCCAAGAGGATGAAGATAGAGATTCCTAGGTCTGAGTTCAAAGAGAGCATCCAGATGGGAATGATAGCACTGTCTCGAGTCTTTGGGAAACCCTCTGCCCGGAAATTCACTCCATGGATGTATTACTTCCTCCTCGGCATCTCCACCAAGGGAGGGTACTTTGACTGGGCAGCTATAATTTCAAACCACGTTGACTCCCAGTTCCTTCAACTAGCCAGAATTTTCTTTTTTTACATGACTTCTTATGTTTTCTGAGCCCTAGCGTAGCAAAGGCCCCACGCCCATGGGCTACTTACAGACGGCGTGCTCAAAATTGGCCCAGGACAAAAGGCACCATGGGACCATTTCCCACAGGTTCAATGGGAGGCCAGCTTCCCAAGTTTTTGCCGTGTAAATGACGCGTTCGTTTACTATCACCTGCTCACACCCACCCGGGATGCAGGATACCACCTATCCACAGAGGCGATGAATTTGGTCCAGATCCATGGATATTATTACATCCAATTCCAACAACACACTTATATTAGGGTTACCAGCTTCTCTGGGAAACCCTACTTGTTTCCCAAGCACTATGGGGACAAGATCATTCTCTTGGAATACTACAGGCAGATGATGGAGTTACATGCATTCTTTGCCTTGAAAAAGGTAACCAATATTTCATTCCCAATCACTTGTGGGAACTATTCATGCAGTCTGGCTACCGCAAAAGAGGTGGATAACGAGCTTAAAAGCTACAACCTGGAAGAATTCTACTTGACGCGGAAGAATTTTGAGCCGCACGACAAGATTGCAGCGACACTTCCCCAGGCTTCAGAGCCCCATCACTACCATATGGAGGACTTCTGGGAAGATTACTAGGATGACATGGAGGTGGGGAGTTGGCACTATGTCAGGATGACGACAGGCATGATGGAAAGGTTGAAGCTTCAGAGGTTCCCAGAGAACTTCTTAGACGCTGGCCCCATGATCGATCCCTAGTACAAAGCAAAGGGGGTCGATACAATGGCCCTCCCACCGGTAAATTGGGATGCCCAGGAAGGGCCAACAATCGAGGACTTCACCTGAGAGGTGGTCAAGCGAAGTCATGCATACTTCAAGAAGGTGTGCCCCAGGAGTGCCCGCAGGGCAGCCTAGCCAATGCCAAAGTTAACTTCGGGGGCCGGGCCTTCTTCACAAGGAGTGGATAAAGGGAAAGGAATAGATACAACTCCTCCTGTGCAAGAAGTCCCCATAAAAGAACAAATAAAACAGTCAGTGGCAGCCTCCCAACAAATGAGGGAGAAGTTAATCACACGGCTGGCCACTCTAGTACTCATGGCCAGGCCAATTCGTCCCCCTTCCTCCACATCATTGGCAGCCTTAATGGTAAAGGCAACGGGGGTAGATCCAACGGAACAAGCAGCACTAAGGGATGCAGGGCCACCCTTAGTTACCTGAAGAAAGAAGAGGCTTAACCAAAAGCCTAAGGTAGAGACAGGGTTGGGTATGCCCCAGACCCCACAAGTAGAGATCCTCTCTTCTAGTTCCCCAGAGCTGGAAAGAGAAACAGAGCCTGCTGAAGTCCCAGCCAGTCCTCCCTCGCAGGATGAATTTGATGATGTCTTTGCCACCGATGAGTTTGCAGGGGGACATCAAGAAAATAGAGACTGAAGTCCCAGCCCAAGAGGAAGCTATGGAACAAGAACCTGCATAGAAGTAGGAAGAGAAGATAGAAGAGGAAAAGGAGGCAGAGCCGGAGATCGCCTCTGAGGCTCCGGAGATGCAGAATTTAGGGGTGGACCAATAAAGGCAGAAAGAACAAACGACATCTACTGGGGGAACCGGACCTATGGGAATAACCGTAACCCCAGCCGCCACGTTCCAAGCGTCACTCCCAGGAGTGACCTTTGGGCAAGTAATTACCACGGCCCAGAGTTTAAATCTCAGCCCAGTACCTCCACTATTGCCAAAGGATGTGCCGACAGAAAAGGAAACCCCGGCAATAGATGCCGAGCAACAAGAGGAGCAACAAGAGGAGAAAATCCCTGAGGAAGCCAACAAAATTCAAAACAAAGAAATAGATACAGAGGACAAGGCTGAGGAAATAAATGTCGCTGGGGAAGATATTGCCGATGAAGTAAAAGACAGGCAAAGGGGCGGATGAGACCCGCACCACTGAGGAAGAACAGCCGTAGGGCACCGGAAAATAACCAAGAGAACAAACTTTGGTAAATAAGCCACCCCTGCCACCTCAGTGGTTAGTGGAGAGAAAGAAAGGAAAGGCTCCATCCACCCCCAAAACTCCTCTCTCCCTGGCCGAAATGCTGGCTCAAGTCCAGGCCCCACCAAAGGCCAAGAAAGCCCAGAGAATTTATACTCTTCGAACCGGGCCAGGTGAAAAAATAGTTGCTGTTGTGGTGACACCTCCCCCAGACGCCGATGAAGCAACCATAGAGCCTAGAGATTATAAAATTGCAGAGGTATCACTGGGAAAGAGGGGAAAATAGGGCGAGGTGGACCTACTAAAGGAGGCAGCTAGGACAGTGGAGGCCCGTTATGAAAAAGAGGCCCAAAGGCTCAAAATAGAAAAGGAGAAAAATGCAAACCTTATGGGGTTGCTCACTGAGCTGGCCCGACCTATCAACGCCACCCCTTCGGAGGCTTCCACATCTGAGGATCCACTACCACAAAGCGACATAGACTCCCTGCGAACAATGAAGAAGAAAGCCCAGGCGGTCGACAAATGGGTCGGTCTACAAATAGGAAACACCCGGCATTTCTTGGTATCCACCCTCCCAGACTTATATGCGGCCCGACATGTTCTGCTCCAGGTAGAGACTCTCATTGACCTATGGGAGGGTGATATTGAAAATTATCAAGCATGGAAGGTAGAGCTTGAAGAACTCCTCGGCCTGGGAGAGGAAATGGTTTCTGAATCCAGAATTCTGGAGGATGAATCATTTGATTTCGTGAGAACCCAACACTCCAGATTTGACCTCACATTGGAGGTAACCAAGCAACTAGTGGGGAATCTACAGGAGAATGTCAATGCAGTGAAATATTCTTTCAATTTATACAAGTCTTTTATAACAAAAATTTCTGGGGCTGACCCCCTGAGTATAGATACGTGCACGCTAGAGGATTCAGTTTTGGAGAGTTTTCATGAAATGATGAAGTCCTGATATCAGTCCCCAGAGGGAATAGATGGTGCTCAAATGACAAGATTAACTCGTATGGTGCTTAGTGGCTACGACATGGAAAAAATGGCCGATGAATTTAAGGAGAATGTTCCAGATCTGGGGGAACAAATTGAGGTGGCTAAGTACTAAAGGGACGACCTGAAGGATATCGACAAAGATGGTATCTCCCACCTCCTCCAGGAATTCAATGATAACAAATAACCATAATGTTTCTCCGGAGGCTAGAGAAAACCTAAACATTTGGTATTCTTTATTCTTTTGGAACGTAAGTTCCCGGATCCTGGAGTCTCGGATCCCAAATTTTTTATTCTTTCAAGTGATCCGTGCCCCGGTCCTTGAGGTCGACCGGTCACTTTTAGAAGTGGTTAATAAAGGCTGTCAGAAGGTAGTTGGCTACATCAAGTGGGCATCGACTCAACAGTTGGTTTTCTGACAAGATGGTCTTCTCGAGGCACCATTTTAGGGGTACACCTGGCACATTGGAGATAGGGCACCAAATTTTCCATTTATGAGGCATGTAGCCTTGATCCCTAGGGATCTAATTTCTTCCTTCTCCTTCCTGGCTCTCTTCTCGAGGCCAATTCTTCCACTGTATATTCTTGTCTCATTCTTCTGACATATTAGGCCTATTTTGTCTCAAGGTCTTTTGTAGGGTGGCGCAGGTAGTACCGGCCCCCAGATATTGTATTTTATTGAAACATGATGTAAAATAGGGTTAGGGTTAGGGTTAGAAGAGAATGTGTATAAATAGTAAGACCGGCCCATTTCCAAAGGTCGGCAAAATTGATGATTTTGCTGTCCACAGTAATAGAGAAGCAATTTTTTTATTTCAAGTTGC
Source organism: Thuja plicata (assembly GCA_018584345.1). Classification (NCBI taxonomy): domain Eukaryota; kingdom Viridiplantae; phylum Streptophyta; class Pinopsida; order Cupressales; family Cupressaceae; genus Thuja; species Thuja plicata. The sequence continues at coordinate 231,288 of MU224667.1, forward strand.
AGAGCTCAATGCTCCATTATTACACTTTCAATAGTTAGATGCTCCCTTGGAGCCACCATTGTATCACGCACCAGTGCTTGCTGGAAGAAACATTAATGAAGAAGGGAGAATTCTTTGCAATGATGTTGTTGGCATTCAAACTTCTGAGTTAATGG
>MU224667.1:308862-319733 GCA_018584345.1 Thuja plicata
TCACATGTGTACTTTAAGTACACTTTGACCCATCACATCCAAAGTTGCTCACACATGTGTGAGCAAAGTGGGCCTCTTGCATGACTTATGTGTCCCTCATGTGGCACCTATGTGGATGCCACATGAGGTCCACCTCATCCAAGCCCTCTCTCCTCCAAAAACTCTATAAATAGAGGCCTTTCTCAAGAGCAAATCATCTCCAGTTTATGCATTGTTATCATGTTAAAATAGCTTTAGAATTCTTAGTTCATTGTTTCTTGTTCATGCTTATAGTTCATAGTTGAAATATAGATATTACATGTTAGGATTAATGGAATGAGCTTAGTTTGTTTTCATTAAATCTTTCATATCATTTCTTAGCATAGTTTGCATCATTTTCATGCATATGATGAATAGCTTGAGACAAGTTCTCCATACTTGTTCTTGAGTTCTTCATCCATCCATTAGTTTGCATTCTAGTTTCATCCACCAATCAATCAATAGTGGGATTATAATATTGTGTTGGGAGAGCACACCCACATAACATCTCTAAGAGCAAATCAACAAGGCTTTGGGTGCCCTTGTTCAGCTCATCGGAGGTTATGGTGGAAGCCATTGTTGTTTTAAGAGTATGCTTTTTTAGATATGTTAGTGTAGTTTAAATGATTTATATCTCTAACGTTTGCATGTCTAAGCGTGCTCCCAACAGGTAGGTTTCCAGCATACACAATAACATCCTTTCTCTTTTCCATTAACCATTCTCTCATGACATTATTTTGATGATTGTCATGTATTTCTCTGCTATCTCCTTTGTTATTTGTTACACAAAAGGTCACTTCCATGCTTGTGAGTGGTCTAAGACTCCCAAAATTATGGAATCTTTACCTACAGATATGATCATTGCTTTACACTATGACTTTCTCCTATTGTCTGGAACTGTCATTATATTATAGAACATTTTTGGAATTCAAAATTTCAAATGCTTGATAAAAACCCAACCAAATATTCAAAAGCCTAAAGAACAAAAAAATACTAAGTATATATAGATATACTTGAGTGTGACATTGAATCCTTCAAATTAGTTCTATTCGTCATCAAATGGTACAATCTACGACTGAATGAAAATGATCCTGATAGAACTGTTATTCAACATGATAATGGATTTACAATGATTAATACAAGGTCATTTGAGCCAATTGGAGATGAGCCTTACGTTTTTCCAAGCCAATGTGAGCAAGTGTTTTACATAGAGGTTCCACACAAACTGAGTTGGTCATTTGTTGTTAGACATGATCCAAGAGGAAGGCCAGTAAAGTATAATGTGATGGAAGAAGAAGAAACCGAAGATGATGATGAATAAGAAGAAGAAGATGATGGTGGTGGTGATGGTGATGATGATCATGATCATGATGATCATGATCATGTTGAGGACGATGATGACAATGATGGTAATATTGATCTAGTCATACAAATTTATTTGACTTATATGTTTTCATAATTAATTTATTATGTATTAAACTCTAATGCCATGGTACAATTAAATTAATGTGTTCATTTATAATGTTTACAACATATGTGATTTATGATACTTGTGTTTTAGTTATTAATCGTATATTTAATGTATTTATTGTTTAACAAATTACCAATGTATTGCTTATGATGCTCAATTGTTGGTGTTGATTACATGCATATATTTTGTGTGATTGTAACCCTTTGTGAAAATAGGCAATTGACTACAGACATCGTCACCCCTTTTGTTGACAATCCTGCATAGAAAACATAAAGTAAAGGTAAGGAATTAAAACAATATACAATGATTATGATGAATGCATATTGTTCATGTTGTCTTCTATGTAATTTGTAGCATAGATATCACGTAATTGTTGGCTAACTTAAGATAAATGATTCACATATGTAGTAAATTTAACCCCTTTTACGAGGATCCTGCACAGTGACATGGATCGGAAGGTATAAGTCAATACACCCTATAGATTACATCAACATTACCCTCATTTAGCAAAATATCTCGCTCCTTATCAACTATATCTGTCATTTGATGGACTGCAAGAACCGCCTAATATGTATTTTTCAAGTTTGTCTTCCTCGAGTCAAGGAAATGCGAGAATAGAAGATGAAAGTGATGTTCACAAGAATCACAGGGGAATGACGAAGATCTCGATGCTCCACTTAGCACTTTCATGCAAAAACCAATAAATAAGAAATAAAAAAGAAAAGATTGCAATAAAACTTTTTTGATAATATATTTACATTGTCTTAATGAATGTAATTTTGTGCTACTAAATGTTGATGAATTATTGATGAATGTCCAATTGTTATCGAGCTCTATTATGCTTTCCTGTATCTAGCTATGATTAAATGATAAGTGTTCAATTCATTTTTTTTCAGTGATAAGTAACCAACTTAATGTATTATATGTATTTATATGCACTCTATGTTTTAGATGCTATAATTGAACTTCTTCATATCCCTTGTTATCTGAATCTCTAGGTTAGGGTTTGTATATCTCTTTATCAATTCATAAGGCTTAAGATAGATTATATCATGCTAACAATCAGTTTATGTATGTATACATGTACACTTGTTTCCTTACTTGTTGATTGCAGGACTCATCTTCAAAGAACAATTTACGAAATATCCTACTCAGTAAGCCACCTCTCTAACCCTAGTTATTGAAATTGTGTTGTAGGGTACACTTTAAGGCAAATTCTAGAAGGGGGCATTACAAAAGGGCTACTATATGAGTTTTTGTATTAATGACATGGAATGTATTTAATAGATTTCTTTGGGTCTATGTAGGATGCTTTCTAGCAGGCCTTTATATGATCACTAAGAACTTTTAGGATGCAAATGCAAGCTGCAACTGTCAGAAATAGGATCACAATGGTGAGGGAAAATATATAGAGGAGAGAAGGCATGAAAGATAAAGAGGAGCATAGAGCAATGCATAGGGGGAGACATACAAAGTGTTGTAGGAGGGAGAATACATAGCAGAGTAGGAGAAAATACTATAGAGCATCTCAGGGAAAAAATAAAGAGCAACTAAGGGAAAAAAAATACAAAGCAACAAAGGGAAATCCCAAATAATGAACTTCATGACTAAGCCAATAGGTCCATTTGAATGTAAATTGGGTCTTTAGGATCAAATTGTCAAAATGTTGCTATGTTGAGCAACCTAGGCCTAAAACGCTATGTAATGGGTTTAATGGGTAGAATATGAAATTTTTTTAATGTTTTTTGTCTCATAAGGTCTTAGTGACCATAGTCATGTACTAATAGGAATGATAAATTAGATCTTTGGTACAAGAAAACTCAAAGTTGTCAAAAATTGTCAAGATGACAACATGCTCTTAAACATGTTTCAACGACCAAAAGTAGTTCATAGGAAATTGGAAAGGGTTGGTGTCAGTTTTTTTAGTTGAGAATAAGTTTAAATATGTTGAAAAACATCCCAAAAGATGGATTTGGTTGAATATCTAAGTCTAGTATCAATAAAGAGTGAAACTATTACATTTTCCATGTTGCTGTCCCATTAAAAATAGTCTGATTGCAAGCATTTTTTGGGGGTTATACCTGATGTGTAACTAATCCCCAAATGTGGTATCATGCTGGGGGATATGTTGTATTTTATGTCTCATCATTTTTAGGAATCCATGCATTCAATGGCTTTAGGTCTCCACACTTTTATTTGATGTAACCTTAGGCATTTGTATCGAATAGTACATTGTTTAGCACCTTTAACTTATGACATTCAATAAAGAAGGTTACTTGTTTTTATCAACAAAAGGAGATCCATGTCAAGTAAGGGAATGTTGTTCATTTATAGATGAATGTCTAATCGCCCCATTAAAGTTTTGAAAGTTCAAGATATCCAAGTTTCAACGAGATTTGTGTTCTCTTGTGATAACTGTGACCAGGAAGTGGGGTAGTATGTTGACAGTGAAGTCCAGTTTAGATTCCAAAACAAAATGGTACCCCTCTCATAATGGGAAATGACTAGCAATTGTACTTGGAAATGGTAAAGCCAAATTCCACAACATTGGGAGCTTTAAAAAATAGTATGGACATCCATCAAAGCAGAAAGGATAGAGTATTTTTTTTCAAATGTTATAGTTGCAACTACCGTGGCAAACATGTATGTGAAATGTGGAAGAAAAAAGGCACAATAGTATCCTTGAAAGAAATATGGTCTCAAGGATTGCAATTATTGTTGGATATGCACAAAATGGACTTTTTGAAAAAGCTTTAGAGACTTCCAAGAAAATGCAATTGAGAAGTGTAAAGCCCGATTCTACAACCTTTTCCAGCATTCTCCCTACCACTGATTAGACCCTAACAAATGTAAAAGCCTAAATTAGACCCTAACAAATGTAAAACCTATGTTGACTAGAAACCTTTGAGCTCACTAAAAAGGTGAATTATTTTTTTATTTTTTTTAAGTAGAGTCAATTTTTTGACCTTCTTTACAGTGATAGTCGATGAGAATCCTATATAAATGGTGATCTGATCGACAAACTATCCTCGATGTTTCAACACCGTTTCGTTGATTGATTCGTCGTTTATATAGGATTCTTGTTGTCGAGTCGTCGAAACATCGACGGACTGTGAAAAGGGATTAGTGTGAAAGATGCACACAACATCTCTATTACAGCCCTTTTTCTGACCTTTAGGTTGTCAATTGTACGACGAATATACCAAACGTGGCAAGTTTCGACGAAAAAAACTCCGACGACAATAGTGGTCGTTTGGTCGACCAACATGCATAAAAAATTGACGAAATCACGTCGAAAATATGGCCAAATTTTACTAGTGTGAGCTGGGAGAGCAAGTGCCACTAGCATTTTCTTCCCATCTTTCAAAGCTACACTTCAAAAGTGGATAGATAAAGAAAAAAAAGTGGTTCAGCAACAACTTTAAGGGCTTACGATAAACATAACTAAGAAATCACTAAAAAATACTTGTACAATTATGCAATTTATGTGTAGCGGATGGTTGGGAACTCACAAACTGTACAAAGTGCATACATTCATTAAATACATAAAGACATTGAATGCCTTGAGTCACACTCAGATATGATGTGGATTAATCACGTGTACAAAATAATTTTTGATAGCATTTGACCCAAATAAGCATAACACGTTATAGGCCCAGTTGCAGTCGACCACCTCTATGTCCTCTATCTGTTGAATACTGAGCAGTGCCAATGCAAAAAATATAGTACATTTTATAAATAGACGAACCATTGGGTTGGCCCAACTATGTTTAATGCCAAGTCATTGAATTGATGGACCAAATGATTGCACAATTCTCTTGTTGATTCTCATTTAATGCTTAATAGAGAAGTTGTAAATTCCTCTACCCCTCATTAGGCACTTGTATCACCATATTTGTATCCATATCTGTAATAGATACATATACAATACGACATAGATACACATTGGATTCCTTACCCACGTGTGCCCAAAAATTCTTAATTTTCTAACTGTGTCAAATACTATGTGATTTGATTTTGTCAAAATTTGACATAAATCTTCCTTAATATAAAAAAAAGTTTCGATCGTGGAGCTTTTTTACTTGCTTTTAATAAAAACCTACACCAAATGAGCAAGACAAATGAACATATCCAATCGTATCCATATTGGAGGTCTTAAAAAATGGACGTATTTGTATCCACCATTACCATACCCATACTTCTCTCCATATCTATATCCATGCAACTTTGATGCTTAATGAATGATATCATTATTTCATTAATTTAATTGTTTCTTGCTGGCTATTTCTCCAAACATTTATCCCTTCACATATATCCATTCTCTGACACTCTTCATGGGAGAAATTTAGTGTTTTTTTTACATTGGTTACAAACATTCTGTGTTTCCTACACCAAATGTACAAAATATAACAATCAATTAGACACAAAAGATACATTTAACATTACACACAGATACTTAAATGGGAGAAAAGATAGAAACAAAGGTTGTATTCATGCATGGAAAATACAAAGTTATAGTTACAGAGCAATGGTTTCTCCAAAAGAACCAAAAGAACCAAAAGAAGAACCCAAACCATGTACACAAGATTAAAACATTAACATTTAGACCCTAAAATAACTGGAGTCATGTTACAAATAAGCAAGTCAATGGAATAAGATCACAATAAATGATCTCTGCGTGTACCCATCAAATCTATCAAGTGATAGAATAACAACCACATTTGCACCTGAAAAGCACATCCCATACCAGAAAATTGAAGTTGCAAGAAGAAACATGTTTCTAACAGAAGGAATTCTTGTGAGGTAGCAACTGGGTGACCTATAAAACACCAAAAAATGATTCAACAATGAATCTAGTCATCCTCAACCATGCACAGTCGCTAAAAGTGAAATCAGGTTGCCAGTACAAAATCCCATCAACTACGAAAAAACACAACAATTTGGGCTGAAAACACGCTCGCACAAGTCGCGGGAATGTGGGAGCAGACAACACACAATGTTTACAACAAATGTTCCAATTACCTCCCGTAAGCCTGTGTATGAACACACTCTCTATGCAAAACCTCCTCGTTGATGCGAGGTACAGAAAACACACAATATTTTCATAGTGTCATAACCCTTCCTCATACACCCACACATAAATTCATTAAAACACAATCAATTTGTCATTTTTCCAATGACCTCCTACACGACCGCACATGTACACACTCTCTATGTGAAAGCACCGTGGAGAAGCGGGGTACAGAAACACACAATCTTTTCACATTCTCATAACCTTCTCAAAAAGTTTAGCTGGTTTCTCATTTAAAAAAAAATGTCCTACATGCTTGCACATTAACACACTCTTAATGTCAAAATTGCGGGTACACGGGGTGAAGAAAACACACAATGTTTGTGTTTTCAACCTGCGATAAACCATTCCCTGCACAACCATACATAATATCATTTTTTATGGCATTCATTTGCTATGCGATGGGGTGCTGAAAATACACATCAAATTTGTCTCTCCGCTACCAATATTCAGTGTGTTTTCGGCGACACCAACACAAAAATCATTACCAATGACTATGAAGGAGGGACTGAGAACTACAAATTTATTACCACTGACTGTGAAGGAGCAGTCGAGGACTAGAAATTCAAGGCATAAATGTTTTTTTCCCTTGGACACACAATGCCTACAACTACAACTCTTCCTACTTACAATGCATCTATAACCTTGATTCTTGGAAACCCTAATCCCTAAATTGATAAACAAAAAATAAATTCAATCCAAACTTATTGATTGAAAAAAATATACATAAAAACAATTAAAAATTTGATCTTTTTTCTTCTCATTCTATAAAACGCATCTTTTTATAGTTCTGTTTTGGGTTATCTCCTTCCCCAACGGTTGCAAACATTTTGTATTTTGCTCCTTGTCACTAAAAATTCACTATAGTTTCTACTCAGCAACTCCAACACCAAATAGTTCACAGAATAACAATGAGTACAAACAATAATACAAAAAAAACCCATTTTCACAAATAAACAACGTATTAAATAATAGAAATGCCTTTTTTCAATATGTAGAACACACCTTTTCTCTCTACTTCTCCACCCCAAACTTGCAAACGTCCTATGTTTTCGCTCCCACTATTCACCGAAAAAGCATAATGTTTTCTGTCAAAATAATCTACAACTGTCGTTTTGTCTAATTCCCATGTGATTCACATATTCCTTCATGTCGCTTTTGCAAAATTCATTACTTCATCGTAAAGTTTGTGGAAGTCACCTGCAGTTAAGTTTATGTCATCCACACAATAAAGTTTGCACACCTGGAAAGCACATCCCATACCCGAAAATTGAAGTTGCAAGAAGAAACATGTTTCTAACCGAAGGAATTCTTGTGAGGTAGCAACTGGGTGACCTATAAAACACCAAAAAATGATTGAACTATGAATCTAGTCATCCTCAACCATGCATAGTCGCTAAAAGTGAAATCAGGTTGCCAGTACAAAATCCCATCAACTACGAAAAAACACAACAATTTGTGTCGAAAACACGCCCGCACAAGTCGCAGGAATGTGGGAGCAGACAACACACAATGTTTACAACAGATGTTCCAATTACCTCCCGTAAGCCCGCGTATGAACACACTCTCTATGCAAAACCTCCTCGTTGGCACGAGGTACAAAAAACACACAATATTTTCACAGTGTCATAACCCTTCCTCGTACACCCACACATAAATTCATTAAAACACCAATCAATTTGTCATTTTTCCAATGACCTCCTACACGACCGCACATGTACACACTCTCTATGTGAAAGCATCGTGGAGAAGCGGGGTGCAAAAACACACAATCTTTTCACATTCTCATAACCTTCTCAAAAAGTTCAGTTGGTTTGTCATTTAAAAAAAACCGTCCTGCATGCCTGCACATTAACACACTCTTAATGTCAAAACTGCGGTACACGGGGTGAAGAAAACACACAATGTTTGTGTTTTCAACCTGTGATAAACCATTCCCTGCACAACCACACATAATATCATTTTTTATGGCATTCCTTTGCTATGTGATGGGGTGCTGAAAATAAACATCGAATTTGTCTCTCCGCTACCAATATTCAGTGTGTTTTCGGCGACACCAACACAAAAATCACTACCAATGACTATGAAGGAGGGACCGAGAACTACAAATTTATTACCACTGACTGTGAAGGAGTAGTCGAGGACTAGAAATTCAAGGCATAAATGCTTTTTTCCCTTGGACACACAATGCCTACAACTACAACTCTTCCCACTTACAATGCATCTATAACCTTGATTCTTGGAAACCTTAATCCCTAAATTGATAAACAAAAAATAAATTCAATCCAAACTTATTGATTTTAAAAATATACATAAAAACAATTAAAAATTTGATTTTTTTTCTTCTCATTCTATAAAACGCATCTTTTTATAGTTCCGTTTTGGGCTATCTCCTCCCCCAACGGTTGCAAACATTTTGTGATTTTGCTCCTTGTCACTGAAAATTCACTATAGTTTCTACTCAGCAACTCCAACACCAAATAGAATAGAATTACAATGAGTACAAACAATAATACAAAAAAAACCCCATTTTTACAAATAAACAACGTATTAAATAATAGAAATGCCTTTTTTCAATATGTAGAACACACCTTTTCTCTCTACTTCTCCACCCAAAACTTGTAAACGTCCTATGTTTTCGCTCCCACTATTCACCGAAAAAGCATAATGTTTTCTGTCAAAATAATCTACAACTGTCGTTTTGTCTAATTCCCGTGTGATTCACATATTCCTTCCTGCTGCTTTTGCAAAAGTCATTACTTCATCGTCTTGTTCACGCGTGGTAAAGTTTAATGTCTCGTTCACACAGAGACTTACATTCTGGTGGTAACATTTTTCACACGATAAATTGCAATGGAGTCGATGGTTTCATTTGTTTTTCCAGTGTCCTTGTGTACTTTGTTGCACGTCTGACAATCGGTCAGATGGCAGAACGTTTGACACTGTCCCCGGGATAACATGGATGGTCATCAATGTTTCATGCCTTTTTTTTATGACTGTATGATGCCAAATTTGTGTACAAAGTACATTTTACATGGAGAATAGTCGTGCCCCTGTTAAAGGTCTAGATAGTATAGCATGTGATAGGCTTCGGGATGTTTCCTTAAGGGGTGACAAGTATAAAAAGTACTGTCAACAACTTGGAGTAGACCCTGGAACAAATCTAATATGTGCACATAACATCGATATTCACTGGAGGAAGAAGAAAAATTAAGAAACTAATACCTATATTATGAATAAATACCACATTAGTATTCACCACTGCGAAATACATAAAACTATGCAATTTTAGTATAATTATATTTAAACTATAATTATAATAAAATTAAATAGTTTAATGTCATGTCCCCATGATGCCGCTTAAATCAATTTTCTGCTTAAATTTAACTAAACAAAATAAGCTTAGCCGCTGCATGGGGGACTTACTATAATAATATAATATAAAATTAATTATTTAAATTAAAAATAATAATACAATATAAACTAATTACGCCGAAGGGAACAAGCTAAAGTTTGAAATCGATGGTTGATATTGCAGAAGAGCGTTGCAATACGATTGAAGCCGTCTCAACCGTTCCTTGTTTTCTGGACATCGTCAATTTCCACTGTATCTATGCAGCCACAAATTTGCACCTTAATAAACAAAATATGTTGTCAACACAAAATGTTAACGAGATGTTTGTTAGCCTATTGCATTAATATAAACCTCTTCCCTATTTTTTCTTTGCTGGCAAATATATTATCTGCTGTTGTCATGTCATAATAAAAGTTCAATTGGGAAAATTTCTACTCAATTCAGTACATGTTTATCCTTTCCAAGCTTTCACAGAAATACATTCAAAGGAGATCCTTTCAGTACTTATCCCTGTTCTAGTGGACGATGCGAGCTAAAAATGAATTTTCATTCGGCATTTCTACCATTTTTAATTTGGGGCTGGACTTGAATTTTTAATTGCAGAATTGATGCGCCCCATGTTTTGGTCTGGATTTTGGTGCCCATTCTCCCTCGCCTTAGCTCAATGTTCAGACAACACTGCTCATGTCAGCATTTGCACTTCCTGGACTGACGATGGCATAATATCTACAAATTTTGACTGAAATGGATATAAAATTTTGAGTGGCATAAAAGTCTGGCAGTTATAATTATAATTATATAACGGGACCTAATTAGATTGACTGAGTGTTGTTCAACTGCAGCTCAGGCGGCAGTCAAACAGGGTAAACGAACAGTTCAACAACCCAAAATCTTGATTTATAGAGCAACAAAATGGATCCCATTGTATGCATTTTTTTCTTTATATTTCTTCCTCT
>MU224667.1:352254-367785 GCA_018584345.1 Thuja plicata
GGAACTACACAATCTACAATATCAGATCAATGTCTTATCCAATGGGCATGGAGTCATTCAATATATAAATACCTTTAATATCAAAGACACATCAAATGTAAATCCTGTACTGAATACTGAATTAGAGTATGCCTTACATAATCTATTCACACTTCCTAGAAGCAGAAATACTTATCAAATCTATTTCAATCTCCTACTCACTGAAACTATCTTAAGGATTTAATTCTCTTCTTGAAAGAAACCTTAAAATAGTTTGACACTCTACCTTACAAAGTGATGGACTGAAATGTCCTTAACAACCAATCCAAATGAGTGCAAAAATTGAAAATAGAGACAACTATTCATTCAAATTCTTCAAATCATAGGAAGTACAGACATATATTGATATTAAAGCATCAAGTACATATGAAATTAGAGCCAAAGAGAACACTGATAAACTTGATCAAAATATGCAGAACTTTTACAAGCTTTTGTGGCATAAAATTCCCATCCTTACAAAATGATCCTGGAAGTCCTTTTAAAGAAACAAGGACTGCAACAAGCTTTAGATCTAATTAGGGTTAGGTTTACAAATATTAAAATATTACATGAAAAAGGATATTAAATCATTTCAACTATCAAGCAGCTCTGTCTTCCATTCTTTAAAACATTCCTTTCTCAAGTCTGTAAGAAATCTGATCTAGCCGCCAACTTGTTGGGAAACTGTAGAACCATGCCCTCCAAAAGGAATAACAGGTGGATTGTCTTGTTTGCATTTATTATCTTAGGAACTTTTACCCTTCAGATCTTTAGGAAGTCAACTACCTTTTCTAGGAAAGCTCAAATTCTTGAAAATCTGATCCAATCTACATTATAAAACTCTGAGACCACTCCTTATTTATGGCGAAGAACATAACATGATAAGCCAAAGGTTTAAATATTGTTTTACAGGCTAATAGAAACCCTAAGAAGATAATTTCAATAATAAATGTCTTACAAAGACCAATCTCTCCTCCATACGACATCCAACAGGTGTAAACATACAACCCAAAAGATCAAATTTACCTATTTAATGTTCTGCAACAAGACGACATGAAACCCTGCTTGAAAACCCTGAGAAAGTCTTTTTTTTTTTAAATTAAAAAAGAAGTTAAATGGCTACAAACTGTGCAAACATCTCCATCAACGATCTAGATTCAAACTTTCTTATACTTTAAAACAGAGCCGTGGATTCTTTTTAGGTTATCCGGGCTTTCAGATCTGATCTTGGACGGGTGCCACACATGCGTAATGCCTTAAAGGATAGATCTTGTGTATCTTCTTCATAAGGCTTTACGCCCACCACACGATCTTTCTGAACTTGTTTGATCTTTACTTTATCTTTGACTTGGGCCCTTAACCTACCTTAAACTAGCCTTGAACTCTGGTAAGACAATTACCCTTTATCTCCAAGTCGCTAGATGATTTCACTAACTATGGTCAAATCCAGAGATCAAGCGCATGCCATACGATCAATGCAAGGGCATAACAAGATCTACGATCCTCACTTAATCTCGAAATACTTCACTTAACCTTGGGTCTACTTAGAGATTGCGCAACCAAAGAGATAAAATAAGCATGCCTTGACCACAGGTTTCTCTCAAGATCATGAGATAAAGGAAATCTCCAAGTTGCTGAATGAATCAACTAACTCTAGTCATATCCAAAGATCATACGTAGACACTTGATCTTGACTTACATCAACGATCAACATTTAATCTCGAAGTAAACCTGACTAAACTTGAGCTTTACCTTAGGTTTATCTGGAGATTACGACATAACTAAGTCTCAAAGTCTCTGAATCATTTCTTAACCTCAGAGTCTATTCAGAGATCTAGCGCAAACCCTACAATCATGTCAGAGTAGAACTTGATCCATGGCCCTCGCTGAATCTCCCAATGAAATGGTTGACCAAGACCTTATCCAGAGATCTGGCGTTGTCTGCACGATGGAAACTTGATCTACGACTTGTGCTTGATCTCTTAATACAAAGAGCATATTCTTTCTCATTCTGAGATCATGCGACAAGGTAAAGACTAATAAAAAGGAATATTCTTCGACCAAGCACATGACAAAATGAAAACTTAAGTGGTTCAAAAAGGTAATGACAAACTAAAAACAAGACACGAAGGGTTTAGGGCTTTTTACCAACGGCTACAATTTTGAATTTAGGTCTTGAAGAAACCACAAGGATAGTAGAATCTTCATGATTCAGACCGGTTCTCTTCAAGATTTTAATAGTGATAACTTAGGCTCCGACTGGGGAAGGTTGAACACAAGTTCAACACTAAAAAACTAGCACTCTGGGATGCGGACCAACTCAAAAAATGAAACCCTACAACAGATAAAACTAAAACAGGAAAAAACAAGACAAATTTGTACAAAATATATATTGCTGAAGCAGATTCATATTACCTATGCGCCTTTTCCCTGATTTGAAAGAATTAAACCAGGGTTGATGGCTCAAAGCCATCAATAAAGTTTTGTCTCATCTTGCCTCTGTGAAAAATAAAATTCTCTGCTCCCTACTCAGGAAACAAACTAAAACAACCTCTTTCAAGTATTTGATATGATCTATTATCAGGTACCATTAGCTCTTTATGAAAAATATTAGTATATTAATTATTTGGGCTTAGATGGAAATCAAACAGATCCTAAAGACTGAAAACATGTGGCATATACATATTGCATTCATTTGGTAAAAAATAATTAGACTCAATGCAATTCTGATTAATATTAAAATTAATGCCACATCTTGGAGAAAGATTATCATCTAGCTGAGGAAAGCACTCATTCTTCATCATATTGTTGGTGTCATCATCACTTGATCCAATCACATCAATAAGTTGTATGTCAAAATCAGACTGAATTTGTATGTAGACATTGAGGACACTCATTAGTTGGGACATGGTCTCCTCCACTCTCCATAAGACATAAGACACTCTTCTGGGATACTTTGGGATCATGTCCATCATAAATATCAAGGATTATCTGTGGATTAGTTTGACCTTCTGGAAGAGGAGACAAATCAGAACTGGAAAAAGAACAAGATTCAGCACCATCATTATCAAAACATGGAAACTCCATGTCATGATCCATATTCTTCTCTTCAAATGAATTATCATAATGTTTGTTGGAGGGAGGAAACATATCAACACATTCATCATATAATAGCATATGTTGAGTAACTGAAAGTTCATCATGGAATGGTTCAGTGAATGATTGAGAATCAGAAAAAGATTCATAGTCAACACAATTTTCCCAATCAATACTCAACATCATATCCTGAACTTCTTCATCCTTTGAATCTGAAAAAATAATGATACACTCATTATTTGAAGAGTCATATTCAATCTTGTTGTAGCCTAGTGAGACAGAAGTACAAGGAGAATCAGTAACACACATATCTCAATCAGGACCATCTGATTCATATTCCTTATCAAAGTCAATGTGTGTGGGGTGTAAGGATTCAGAGCTATCCTGCCCTGAATATATGAGATATTCATAAGACAATAACCCTATAATTTGTTCACTATGAAGTGAACCACTGTCATCATTTACGTCCACCTCTGATATATAGTCACAATTAGCTTCTTCATTTATCAAATCATTATCCTCTTGGTGACAACAAAGATCTTCTGTTTCATATTGAGAAGGATCGTAACTTTTATGATCAGAAGATATAGCATCCATACTAGACACATCCCTATCATATTTTTTTTCCTCACTCTCAATGAAATTATTACTAGGCACAACCTCATGTGAAAAATCAAATTCAGGATCTTCAATATCAAAAACTTGGTTTGAAATTTCAAGATTGATGTTATTGTCATTAAAAGAATTATCACATTAACTTAACTCTTCATCAGAATGATCCTTTTTCTCTTTGCATATGTTCTCCTTAGTTCAAGATAAGACATCTGCATCATTATGATGAGAAGAAAAAACTATAGTCTCACCAGGAACACTGTCAACTATAAGTTTATCTTCAAAATCTTGACGTCCACTATCTTGATTATTAGCATCGGATTAAAATTTTTGCAATGAATCTATCTTCTTCCTGGTATGTTCAATGCGTTCCTCCATCAAGGAGGTTGGCCAATGAATTGATTTAGGAAAACAAAGCCCCAAAAATAAGCCAATATATATAGACTCTAGAAAATCCCTAACATCTCTTGGAAGCTCATCATATGCCTTAGAAAACCTTTTATAAAACTCCAATATTGATTCATCCTTCCTCTTTACTACTATTTTTCTTAAAAATATTATAGCGTCGTCCTCAACCCTCTTAGGTTGTTTCTCAGCATCATTTATTGCTATTTGGTTCAGTTTTGCCATCTTAATTTATCAAGCTTGATCTGAGCTTGTTGTTTCTTATTTTCCCTTTCTTTCTTCCTTTGTTGAAACAAAATAACTTGTTCCTGCATCCATTGTTCCTTTTCAAGATATTCCCCACCTACGTCTGAATATGGCATAAGTTCTCCAAAACTAGATACAACAGAATCACCACTGTCCTCTATATCACCATACTGACTCCTGAAACAAGCCACTAGTTCATCAATGGATCCTATTGAACCATGAGGTAACTATCTGAACCAATCCCTAGCACCCTCAACTAGAGATACAACAAAAAGGTTCATTAATGCATCCTCATGTGTGATGTTATTATCATCTATCAAGTCAGCAAACTTGTCTATATGCTCCTCAGCTAATTGTTCACCCATGCCAGTGAATTTAGGAAATCAATCCTTGACTGATGATGGAATAGGATTTGGGTATCCAGGGATACCTTCAATATTTATATCCCCACACAACCTACCCCTATATAGTTGTCACATCTTAGTAGGCGGGATAATTACAAACTGCCTCTCTCTTCCCTCTCAATTAGTGTTGACCACTTAATAGGGAAAAAATTTATAACTGATTTTCATGTAACAAAAGAATCTATCCAATGAAAATAAAATACTTGGAATATGATGAAGCTTCTGAAAACTATTTAATTTGAAGTCACCTCCAAATCACCTTCAAAACTTGGTAGAGCCAACACCTCTTTGTAGAGGAAAAATGAATTAGTTGAGATCTTTTTCCCAACTCTGACCTTCTTCAAATCAACAACTTACATACATCCTCAATATAGGGTCTCTTATTTATTCCTCTGTTGACTATACTCATAGTCACAAGAGTCCAAAAATTTGTTGCCTCTTCACTGCAATTCCACCTCTTCTCTGTATTCTTTCTTCAAACATGCACACTGGTGAAAATCAGAGAACTCAGAGTTGCCACTCACCACATGTGAGATAGTATTTGTATTACTTTCAGAACTAGGACTTTCCAACACTTTGCAATGACGGACAAGCATAAAAGACTCACTCATATAATTATGAGGAATATCACTTTGAAAACCATGACTCTATAACCAGACTATGGGATTGACTTAGCAATTCAAGGATACTACCCACTATTTATTTATACCAGAGTCTCCCTAATAAGGTTAAAAACCTCACTATTCTTTCCCCAGTAGAGTCGCCAATTTTTTGGTGCTTTTTCTTGCAGAATCCTATATAGCAGCAATGCTTGACTCTTATAAAACCCAAATTCTAATTAAGTCAAGAAACAAGCCCAATTAATGAGAATTAAATCCTCCTTCACTTTGAGCTCCACAGGCTTAGACGGGTGTACCTAACTTGATTTATTGTTTTTCAATAAATCATGCAGTGGATTAACTTTTCACAATGATCTGCTCCTACCTTTTACTGCAACAGTTGATAACAAATCTTACAAATGTTAACAACCAATTTAATGCAAAGCTTCACAAGCCAAACTATGAACTTGATAAGAGAAAATGCTAGTGAAATAAGGATTCTCATCCTTCTTCTTTTTGAGTTCCAAACTCACGCAAGGCTGACCTGTTTACTGCCCTAAAGATGTAGTAGATTTCAACAGGCAGGCTTACTATAACATAAAATGAAAATGATAACAGTTTGTGTATATATTTGATGGGAACTACACAATCTACAATATCACATCAGTGCCTTATCCAATGGGCATGGAGCCTTCAATATATAAAGACCTTCAATATCAAAGATACATCAAATGTAAATCTTGTACTGAATATTGAATTAGAATATGCCTTACATAATTTATTCACACTTCCTAGATGTAGAAATAATTATCAAATCTGTTTCAATCTCCTACTCACTGAAAATATCTTAAGTATTTAATTCTCTCCTTAAAATAAACCTTAAAATAGTTTGACACTCTGCCTTACAAAGTGATGGACTAAAATATCCTTAACAACCAATCCAAATGAGTACAAAACTTGGAAACAGAGAAAACTATTCACTCAAATTCTTCAAATCATAGGAAGTACAGACATATATTGATATTAAAGCATCAAGTACATATGAAATCAGAGCCAAAGAGAACACTGATAAACTTGATCAAAATATGCAAAACTTTACAAGCTTTTGTGGCATAAAATTTCCATCCTTATAAAACGATCCTAGAGGTCCTTTTATAGAAACAAGGACCACAACAAGCTTCGGATCTAATTAGGGTTAGGGTTACAAATATTAAAATATTACATGATAGATAATATTAAATCATTTCAAATATCAAGTAGCTCTATCATCTATTCTTTAAAACATTCCTTGCTCAAGTCTATAAGAAATCTTATCTCGCCGCCAACTTGTTGGGAAATTGAAGAACCATGCCCTGCAAAAGGAATAATAGATAGAATGTCTTGTCTGCATTTATTATCTCAGGAACTTTTACTCTTCAAATATGTAAGAATTCAACTACCTTTTCTCGGAAATCTCAAGTTCTTGAAAATCTGATCCAATCTGCATTATAAAACTCTGAAACCACTCCTTATTTATGGTGAAGAATAGAACAGGATAAGCCAAAGGTTTAAATATTGTTTTACAGGATAACAGAAACCCTAAGAAGATAATTTCTATAATAAATCTTACAAACACCAATCTCTCCTCCATACGACATCCAATAGGTGTAAACATATAGCTGAGAAGATCAAATTTACCTATTTATTGTTCTGCAATAAGACGACATGAAACACCGCTTGAAAACCCTGAGAAAGTACTTTTTAAAAATTTAAAAAGTAGTTAAACAGCTACAAATGGTGTAGAAATCTCCATCAATGATCCAGATTCAAACTTTCTTATACTTTAAAACAGAGCTGTGGATTCTTTTTAGGTTACCCAGGCTTTCACATCTGATCTTGGACAAGAGGCACGCAGACGTAATGCCTCGAAGGATAGATCTTGCATATCTTTGTCATAAGGCTTTGCGCCCACCACACAATCTTTCTGAACTTGTATGATCTTTACTTTATCTATCACTTCGGCCCTTAACCTGCCTTGAACTAGCCTTGAACTCTGGTAAGCCGATTACCCTTTATCTCCAAGTCGCCAGATGATTTTACTAACTCTGGTCAAATAAAGAGATCATGCGCATTCCATATGATCAATGCAAGGACATAACAAGATCGATGATCCTTACTTAATCTCAAAATACTTCACTTAACCTTGGGTGTACTCAGATATCACACAACCAAAGAGATAATATAACCATGCCTTGACCACAGGTTTATCTCAAGATCACGAGATAAAGGAAATCTCCAAGTTGCTGAATGAATCAACTAACTCTAGTCATATCCAGAGATCACACGCAAATGATTGATCTTCACTTACATCAATGATCAACATTTAATCTCAAAGTAAACCTGACTAGACTTGAGCTTTACCTTAGGTTTATCTAAAGATTACAAGATAAATGAGTCTCAAAGTCTCTGAATCATTTCTTAACCTCATAGTCTATTCAAAGATCTGGCGCAAACCCTACGATCATGTCAGAATAGAACTTGATCCATGACCCTTGCTGAATCTCCTAATGAAATGGTTGACCAAGACTTTATCTAGAGATATGGCATTGTTCGCATGATGGAAACTTGATCTACGGCCTGTGCTTGATCTCTTAATACAAAGAGGATATTCTTTCTCATTCTGAGATCACATGACAAGGTAAAGACCAATAAAAAGGAATATTCTTCGACCAAGCACATGACAGAATGAAAACTTAAGTAGTTCAAAAAGGTAATGACAAATTAGAAACAAGACATGAAGGGTTTAGGGATTTTTACCAACGGCTATAATTTTGAAATTAGGGCTTAAAGAAACCACAAGGATAGAAGAATCTTAATGATTCATACCGAATCTCTTCAATATTTTAACAGTGATAACAACCTGAAATGGAGGGTTTCCTACTTTTAGTTTGTTAAAAATAAAATGTGGATTAAAGTCATGCATGCTAGACTGGAGGTCAAATATCAACATTACTAATGTTACAGTAAAAAAGCTCAAAAAATGTAGGGATTTCCATGAATAAATATTAATATTACTAAAGGAAAATTTCATGTGCAAAAGTTCAATCGATTGAAGGTTTAGACAATGATCTCCATTAATTAAGTATTTATTGTATTTTCTTGATAGACTAATTTTGAATATATTTCAACCATTTGAAAAAAATTTCTCTGGGTACAATATTTGTTGGAAACACATCCACGCAACTTTACATGGGATTTTTTATGCATTGTAAATTCAAAACATTCTCTTTTTTGGGTTGCACTCTGTTAAGATAGACTAGATTGAGACTGCTGAGTGGAACTTCACATTACACCTGCAACATAAGTTTGCTTCAAATTTTACCTGCCCTTTCACCAAATTCATTGTTCACATCCCTCTTTCGAAGCTTAAAAGGATGATCATACCTTGTTATAGGAAGAGAGAACATCTCTTAGTTCTGGCAATCTTTCCAAGTTTACTAAGGCCCCGTTTGTTTGGCAGAATTGGACCAGAATTGGGTGCGAGACTTCTGATTTTTCCCCAAATCCACCATTTGGTTTCCAAAGATGCATATCCGATTTTTGGCAGATGAAACCCAAATTTTCCCCAAAAATGGGCGGCACCATCTTCCCACCAAATAGGTGGAATTCAAAATTAAATTTAGGTTTTTGGTTGATTTAACTCCATTTTATGGTGTCTGTCGGGTCTATGGTCTTCTCATTCTCATTTTAGGGTTTGCAAACGAGCGGCATTCTCATTTCAAGGTTTGCAAAACCTAGCGCCATTTTGGGTTTGCAAAATGAGCGCCATTTCTAGGGTTTGAGTTGTTGTTGTTGGGGTCTCCTTGCTTCATTGTTGTTCTAGCTACTATTGCGAGTTGAGAGGGCACCTTCATTGCATGTTCCTTCTATTGTTGTGAGTTTATAGGGTCTCCTTGCTTCATTGCCTATTCCTCCTACTATTGCGAGTCCCAGGTATGGGAGAAACTATTGAATCTCAACATACCAATGTGTTCTCTATGCCTATGCGCTGGTTTCTTTTTCCAGTTCATACTTGGTTTTGTTTGATGTGATACTTCTCTGCTCACACTTACCTTGGGTGAATTTTCCCTCTCCTCACATCCATGGGACTCTATACTTTTCATACACTATGCATTCACCAACTTGTGTGTGTCACTATTTTCTCTTCCTTTGTATGTAGCCCCTATTATGCCTTATGCCTCTTTTCTATTGCTCCTTAATTTGCAAATTTCCAGAATATTACCTGGGTCTCTAACTGTGGCATGAACTGTGTATCCTTTCTCAAGAAACCCCATAACCAACCAAGAACCAATATACCCTGAGGCCTCCGTCACACAAACTGGCCCTTTTCCTTGGGAAGTCACCATGTTATGTAATGTAATGTTGGGCTAAGAAGGTACAGAAATAGCAACGTTAACAAGGAGACAGGTTCTATTTATTCACCTAGTGCCCACGGATTTTTCCTTCTTTAACATCACAAAACTATCATTCACTAAGTAACTCACCCCCAGCAAAATACATATGCCTTCCAACAACTAGAAGAACACAAATTATTTTTTCAAAAGCAACCACCTAATTCACAACTGTAATCAATGAATCATTTAATCTTTAGCACCACTTGTATGCATCTCATTGTTCCTTAGAAATCATTTTGCAAAATGAATAGAAACATTTTCTTCGTGGCATTTTGTTTGACAACCCTCTTTTATTATAATTTTGATGAGTTCGATGCTTAGTTCAAAAATCTCCTCCTCGACACATACAGAGAGAATAATGGATGTATACATGCCTGTCATGATAATAGCGGCCACAACATTTGATAAAATCCCTATTGCCTTGATGGATATTTAGACCACTTGGTGTGTTGGGAAATGGCGGCAATTTCTTCACAACGCTCATTTTGCACACTCATATGCCTTCAAGGCATTTTGTCAAATAGGTTAAATGCTTCCATATTTCATTCAAATTATTGACACAACATCTCTA
Source organism: Thuja plicata (assembly GCA_018584345.1). Classification (NCBI taxonomy): domain Eukaryota; kingdom Viridiplantae; phylum Streptophyta; class Pinopsida; order Cupressales; family Cupressaceae; genus Thuja; species Thuja plicata. The sequence continues at coordinate 362,639 of MU224667.1, forward strand.
ATGGTTCAATTTTATGTATTCCTATGTTTATCTTAGACATTCTACTTCATTCTTATAATGCTTCCATTCTTGGTATGCGAGGAGGTGGCTAGAAAAGGTTATGGAATCAATGTTATACGAATCTCTATTTGAAATGATCAAATAGTTGTCCATCAATTAGTTTGTTTACAGAAATTCTATTCACTAGCATTGTCAGATTTCTATGCACTAGTATTGTCAAGTTTTTGATCAAATTTCTAAACACTTGAATGTTCTTCATGACACTAACCAAAAGTTATGGTCGATACATCTAACGAACAAAGCTGTGTTGGGGATGTTCTGGCTATTTTGATTATTGTGATCGATAATACATTAAACTAATTACTTGATCTAGGCTTCTTATTGGAACAAAATTTATACTATTGACAAAATCTGTTTATTTGCATGGTTGCCAATAATCTCATGTCAATGTTTGGAACCATTTCTGGAGTTCTTTTGCCCGATTTTTTATTGTTGTCAAGGGAACAATTACAAGAAATAGTCTAACTATTGAGAATATTGTAAGAACTCAATAGTAGAGATAGATTGAACATCTTCACCAAGTCTTATCTCATAAGTAAGAAATACATTTGCATGATTGCTCCAACCATTAATAAGTGTAGAGCTTCTAACTTAACTCCTTATTAACTATTCAGATTGTTTATCTAGTATATGCAAGATAAATTTGCTTTTCGTTTATCTAGACATCCACTATCTATCCTTGCAAAGACATTACAACTTCACAAGCCTTTATTCATTGATTTCCTCTTGAGCAATGCCTATATATTTCTCCCCCATTTGTACTTTCTTCACTTTCAACACATTGAAATTTTAAAAATTAATCTATTTGATGTAATAACTCACAAAGTTCATAACCTTACTATGAGATGACATTGCCACCTTACTATTAAGAGTTCCAATATTTCTGATGAACGATGAAAACATTCATCACTAACTTTATCTGTCTTAGCAAAAGATTCATACTCTTTCGCTTAATGTAGATCTAATAAAATAATTTATGATCACCATAATCAAAAGGATTAGAAAGGGAAATAATCTCTTTTGTGAGGATTTAGAAAATTCTCTCCAGAATTTGGAGGTTCTTGACATACTAATTTAGTCTTATATATAAATTTCTCAACTTATATCTTGAACTAAAACTTATGCTTTATGGAATCTAAAACTTAAGCTTGGATCCAGAACTATATGCTTTATGGAATCTAGATAGACTCAAAATATTGTATTATAAGTATAACTTCCTTGAGAACTTCGATTTTGTTGATTCCTAAAGTAAAGGTAAAATAGGTACAATCCATTTGATGGTATATATCTTACCATAAGAATAGAAATTTCTACAGAAATGAAACCTAGAAGTGTACAAAAACTAACCATGCCTGTCAATTGAAAAATATCAATTAAGATAGCACATCTTGTTAATAATGTGTTATTAATGAAAAAATAGTTCTATTGACTTGGAAAAAATGGAAGTAGCAATCCATCTCTAGCCATTGTCATCAAGATTCTGAGTAAAGGAAGAATGGAGCCCATCAATGTAGATGAAACTGGAGTCCCTACACCAAAAGTAACAATATACATTGCCGAATACAAGCCATGAATAAAAAATGTAGATGGGAAATATGACTAAAGGTAATTAAATTCCTCCAAGGGTTTCCATCAAATATTCCTCTATTTGACGTGGGCGTGAATAGCTTTGTTGGGTGTAAAAGAATTTCTACATGCTTTCATTTTTCATTTTACGGTATGAGAATGTGATGCATATCAGAAATTGGGGAACCTTATCAGACAACCTGAATTCGCAGCAACAACACACTACTAAAAATTAATTCAATAAACAACACATAATTTTTATTTTATATAATATCAATGACAACTTATGATAAATTCCACTAATAAGAGTGACATCAATAACATATTTGAAATTTCCTTTGATCTTGAATGCTCTGTATATCCTCATACCCCATCTTAACAAAGTAGTTGTCATCCTTGGAAGGATCCCATATGATATCATCAGATTTATTATTAATATAGATGCTTCTTTCTAATAATATTTTCCTTATCTCTCATTTTTGTCTTCTTCAATTAGCATTTTGCTAACATCTTTCCATTATGCTTTACTAGATAACACATCTACCTCTTCTATATAGTTAATAACTCTGATTCCACATTTTGAATAGTTGATTGGAGATGAATCCTCGCTTTCTATGCCAAAGAAAATTAAAACTTGGAGCAGCCATTAAAAACTCTTCTCAACATGGTTTTCTTGTTTTAAAGGTTTATGAATTAACTCATTTGAAGAAACATGCATTGTAAAGTTGGTGCTGCATTCTGGTCTCATATAGCATATTGGTGAATTTGTTCTACTGGTCCAACTTTTACATACATATTCATTAGGTTTTTTTTTCCTTAATTGGACTTTAAAAAGGTTGTTAGTATTTTTTAATTGTAACCAAACATTCTACTTTAATCGCTGATCAGTGAATTACATTTCATCTTTCTTGCTTTCAGTCTGATCCTTCATTTTCTCCATAAACGAAGGACAACCTTCAGTCTGATCCCTAAATTTATCCGCATGCATATGCCTAACTGAGTAGAACTTAATGTTAATTTCTTTAGCATCTTCATTGTCAAGGTATCTTTCTACAAACTCTGTTTTATTTTATTTTTTCCAACTAGATCTGTGCAGCTACAATTGCAAATTTCACAATCTCCACATCTCATCGACCTCCCTATTTATGGAGTAGATTTCCTCTTTATTTTGAACACCTCTTTTTTCATTAAAAAAATTAATGGCTGCAACTTCTCTTTAATCATAATACTACACAAAAATTCAATTCCTTCTCCTTTGGACAATGACTAACGAATGGTTTTCCTGGCCTACATCTTCCTTGTAGTGGCTTCTCTTCTCCAAATTACATCTACATGGGCTTTTAAAATTCTATAATAATCTTCCTTCAATGAAAAGTAGTGTCATATATTTTTGCAGTAGTACATCTTTGAGGTCTCAAACAACATTTGTAGACACTGATTTCCTTGTACTGTGGCTTTAACATGCAGTATGGCTATGATATGCAATAACTATTAAGTTAGAGAGTTAGCTTTGTCCCAATTCTTAGAGTTAGACAGTTAGCCGATACTTCCACAAGGTGTTGAGGGATATCTTAGCACTCTATGAGGATTCCTTTATAGCACCTGGTCCAAACACTCCTCCTGAAATTAGTGGGAAGGACCGTTTCGATCCGTTCTTCAAGGTAATTCTTGTGTTGTTACAAATTTCTTGTATGGATTTATATCCTTATCATATTATTGGTTGACCGTACAATTGATGATTGTATCATATAGTATAGGATTGTGTTGGAGCTATCGATGGAACCCATATACCGATCACCGTTGATGTCAACATGTAGGGTAAATACCGTGATAGAAAAGGCAACTTGTCGCAAAATGTTATGGGTGTGTGTTCCTTCGATTATAGTTTTTAGTACTGCCTTGCTGGTTGGGAAGGGTCTGTTGCAGATAGTTGTGTTCTAGCTTCAGCTCTGTCAAGAGTAGATCCACTTGTTGTTCCCCCCGGTAAGCCAAACAATATTTTAATATACTCGAGGGTACAATCAATGTTTCAAGTTTTAACAATCTACTTTATTTATGTAGGAAAATATTTTCTAGTGGATGCTGGATATCCCAATGCACCTGGATTTCTTGCTCCTTATCGGTGTACATGTTACCACCTGAAGGAGTTGTCAAGAGAAAATCCAATAAACTTTCCACAAGAGTTGTTCAACCATTGACACTCCTCTCTTAGAAATGCAATAGAGAGTACATATAGTATTCTCAAGCAGCGTTTTCCAATCCTTAGGCATGCCACATCTTATTCTATCATGACACAAGCCCATATTCTATTATCATGTTGCATACTACACAACTTCATTACGATAGAGGACGACGTTCCATTAGAAATTGGTACCGAAGAGGAAGATGATCGTGATGGGATAGATGTACCCATGCTTGAGACATATGGGTTGTCTCAGCATGATAGAGACCAGTGGACACAGTTTTGAGATGATATAGCAAGTACAATGTGGAAGACTACATATCCAGAGAATAGTTGTACTTTTATGGGTCAATGTGTTTAATTTGAGTAAAGTGATGTATGCAAATACTTTAATATACATGATGGTTTCCTTTTTCTTTTGTTCGTATCTGGAAGTATTGGACTTGTACATAATAGTTGTACTTTTATTGGTCAATGTGTTTTTTTTGAGTAAAATGATGTATGCAAATACTTTGACATACATGATGGTTTCCTTTTTCTTTTGTTCGTATCAGGAAGTATTGGACTTGTACATAATAGTTGTAATTTTATTGGTCAATGTGTTTTTTTTGACTAAAATGATGTATGCAAATACTTTGCTATACATGATGGTTTCCTTTTTCTTTTGTTCATATCTGGAAGTATTGGACTTGTACATAATAGTTGTACTTTTATTGGTCAATGTGTTTTTTTTAGTAAAATGATGTATGCAAATACTTTGATATACATGATGGTTTCCTTTTTCTTTTGTTTGTATCTGGAAGTATTAGACTTGTACATAATAGTTGTACTTTTATTGGTCAATGTGTTTTTTTTAGTAAAATGATGTATGCAAAGACTTTGATATACATGATGGTTTCTTTTTTCTTTTGTTCGCGTCTGGAAGTATTGGACTTGTATATAATAGTGTACTTTTATGGATTTGTATATAAATTAGCCTTTGTACATTGTGAACAGTTGATCTAAACCATGGCATACACAAAACTCATGATGAGCATGGAAGAAACTGGTAACATGAGCCACTTATCTTCTTCCTCAAAGAAGTTACAATGGACCAAAGAGATGGAACGCAAGTTTTTAGACTTGCTCATTGAGAAAGTCCAACTCGGAAGAAAAGGAGATGGGAGATTTAAAAAAGAAGCGTGGACCGCCATTGAGAGGCAGTTCAATGTAGACATGCACCTCACTCTAACAAAGGACAATTTTAAAAACAAGCTGAAAACATGGAAGCTTGCATATAGAGTGATGAGAGAGTTGAGAAATACAAGCGGTTTCGCTTGGAATGAGGCAACTCAATGCA